>JAUTXW010001767.1:337500-363380 GCA_030620095.1 Kuschelorhynchus macadamiae
TCATAGACACATCCGGTTTGATATTATAGTAGGCCATAGGCCTAAGGTTAAATATCGCGACGCAAAAAGCACAGATTGGAATGGCTATAAAACGGCTCTACAATCCAATCTCTGCCGCGCGTCTACCTCAATTAATAATCGTGAACAAGTAGAGTCTGTGGCGGACCAAATTACAACCGCCATAATCTCATCATATCACGAAATTTTGAAAAAGTTCTTTATACTCAATTGTATTCACATTTTATTGTTAATAAAATATTACCCGATTGCCAGTGCGGGTTTAGAAAAGGCTTTAGTACATCGGTCGCTCTGGCGAATGTAACTGATGACCTCTTTTCCGCATTTGATAAAAAACAATGCATTGCACTTGTGCTGTTAGATTTTTCGAAAGCATTTGATACTCTTAATCACAAATTAATTATATCAAAACTTAAATATTATGGTTTTTACGATGAGTCTCTTTGTTTAGTTAAATCCTATTTGTCAAATCGTTATCAAGTTAAATCGTCCAATCATACTTATTCTAAAAGGGAACCTGTTTTATCAGGTGTTCCCCAAGGATCAATTTTAGGTCATCTGCTTTTTATAATCTACACCGCTGACATATTAAAATCTCTTAACAACTGTAAGGTACAGGCATACGCTGATGACACACAAATTTATTTTCATTTTAATCGTGACGACTATTTGCTTGCGTCTGACCTTATTAACCAATATTTAAACACACTTATGCTTTTATCAAAGAATCATAACCTAAATCTTAATCCAACTAAATCAACGTATTTGCTTTTTGGTAATAAAAATAATGTCTCTTTTCTTAAAGAAAATCTAAAAATTGAAGTAGATGGAGTTCAACTTTCTGTCGTAAATTCTGCAAAAAACCTAGGTGTTATTGTTGATTCTGAGTTAAGGTTTAAGGAATATGTTAAGAAACTTATACAGAAATCATATATAAATCTTAAAATACTTTATACTAATCGTCATATTTTAGATTTTAACTTAAGAAAAATGCTTTGTGAGTCACATGTCCTCTCTAATTTTAACTATTGTGATTTTATTTATGGGCCGTGTTTATATATATTAGATAGGCTTCGTATCCAAAAGTTACAAAATGCTTGCTGTAGATTTATTTTTGGGTTACGAAAGTATGACCATGAAAACTACATTTCGCCAATTTTCTAAAACGTATCTATTCTAACCAGGGTTCTTCCGTTTCATTGCAAGCTAAATTAGTTCTTCGTTCAAATGTTCATGCTATTAATATTCGTAATATTGACAGAATCACAATGCCTCATCATCGAAGCGCTATGTTTAAGAGATCCTTCAGTTACAATGCTGTAAAGTGTTAGAATTCTTTGCCAAGGGAATATTTAAACTTTAACAAACTGTTATTTAAAAACGAATACAAAAAACTACTTTTTGATCTTCAAGTTAACGTTTGATATTACCTTTAATAGTCAATAATCCTTTGCTACTGATATTATTATTTTTTTTTTGCTTATTTCTCCTATCTTAGATGAGCATGCCGCAGTTCTCCTAGTATTAAATAATTATTATCATATATGCTGTTTAGCTTAATTTTTTAAAATTATATTTGTTTTTTGGTTTGACCGTGGTTCAGTAGAGTAGCCTTTAGCTAGATTGCGCCACTGTTGACGCAAAAAAAAATTTTTTACTTATTTGGCAATTCTTTTTTTGTAAAACTAATTTTCCAAATAAAAGACATTTTTATTTATTTTATTTATTTATTTAAAATTAAGAGTATTAGTTTTATCATATTACTTTTTTGTAAAGTTCCAAATATTCTCAAGAACACCTTTAATCAAAGTACCTACTAGCTTCTAAAATAATTATGACACTTAATGACGTACTTGTCAATGTCTTTATTTTATGAAATAATTTTCATTTAATGTAAGATAGTTCTTGGGGTTCTTATCAAAATGCTATCTACTGAGCAAAGGATTTTTATAATAAAGTGTTACGGGGATGTTCAAGTATCATACCGCTACATCATGGAACAATTTAGCGAGAAATTGGAGGGAATACCAATAACTCGCATGGCAATCTGATACGTAATAAAAAAGTTCTAAAAACTGATCTGTTTAACAAGAAAAAGAAGAAATATGACCATAATCATGCAGCCACAGTTTTAGTTCTTCAATTGGTTAGAGAAAGTCCGGTGACATCTTTTAGAGATAGATATATTTTTTAGCAATGAATTTAAAAATGTGCCATTAAATTTTCCAAAAAATGTATTTTCAGCAAGATGGTTGTCCAGCAACCGCAAATTTGGTACAATGTGGATTGGAAGAAACGGCCCAATTTTGTGGCCTCCAAGGAGCCCTGAATTAATTGTAGGCGACATGTTTCTATGGGGCCTTTTAAACGAATTGTTTATGCTGCTCCAATAGTTAATAATATTAAAGTGGTAAAAGTCAGAATTGCCAATGCTATTCATTCAATATCTCAGGGAGAAATCAGAAATTCCTTGAGATATCTAAGGAAGCAGTTAGAAAAATGTATTGAATATGGCGGTAGAATTTTTGAATTTTAATATTTTTATAGTATTTTTTAGTTTAATTCTTTTTAGCTTAATTAAATGTTTGCACTATTTAACATTATACTTAAATAAGACGTATTTTGAATTAAATCATTTAATTAATTTGATAACAACTATTGTAGGTAATATTTTCCTGCACGCCCATGAGTCGAATTGAGAAAATGGGTAAAGCGCTGAACGATAAATGCAAATGCTCACTGACGATCACAAAATCAGCAAGATAGCTGTTTTAGTTAAATAGTGTTTTAAAAGTTGGCTATGTAGGATCTTGGATTATGTTGTTAAAAAAAATATTTGCACATTGGCGAGCTGAGAAACGACTCGAATTTAAGACCAGTAGTCGATCTTTGCCGAAATTTAAGCAAAGCAAAATAAAAGCAAACAAGTAAAGACAAAGAAGTAAATCGATATTTTTGTGAAAATATGTACGACTTATCTGCCTGGACTGGTTACGAAGTAACAAAGACGTTTTGTTGTTTCGTGTGTCTGATTTTTTCAGATGACTGTGTTGTATATGTACTGATCCCCCTGAAAAGTTGACCACGAGCCGCCACTGAATATTTTACCACTATTACTACCTATGCCACACTTGATTTTGGGCATAATTTAAAATTAATTCAATAAGAAGTTCTTACATTGACACATACCGCGATCTTTTTGTTACATTATGTTGAATTCGCACCATTTTATTCTTATATCATACTTAATTTCTCTCCAAAATTTACAGTCAATTGAATAAGTTGTAACATTTGATTTTTTTACAAAATCTGAGGTAAATTGGATAATTAGTTTTTTAGTAATAATTTTTTAACGTTTTACTAGGCCGCCATTTTGTTCCGGTATTTTGGATTTTTACCGATGGAATTGATAAAACATATTTTTTGGCATCTAGGGACGCTAAAATGCGAAGATATTTTTTAACCTGTGGGTGATTTTATCAAATTACAAAAAAATTATTTGGGCAGCATTTTGTTTCGCCATCCTTAATTGATACCACAGTTTTACTAGTTCATCTCTATACTACAATTTGTTATGGCATATAAATTGTAATCAGTTCATTAAGTAGTGTTTTCAGGCTGAATTTCTAAATATTTTATTAAGCCGCCATTTTGTTCCGCTATCTTGTATTCGTATCAAAATTTTGCTAGTTTATTCCTACATAATACTTGATTTTTGTGCAAATTGGATAATTAGTTTTTTTAAGAAATAATTGGTTTTCATTAGGCCGCCATCTTGATCCGGCATATTGTATTTTAACCAAAATATTACCAAGCCATCCCCACATGAGCCTTAACTTTTGACTAAAATTTGAAATTAATCCGTTGAGTACTTTTTAAGCTATTTCGCGAACTGATAGACAGACAGATAAACCGGCAGATGGACCGACGGACTTGATAGAACATATTTTTGGCATTTAGGGACGCCAAGACGCGAAGATATGTAAAACCTAAAAGGGTGATTTTTTCAGGTTAAAAAATTTTTATTTAGAGCCATTTTATTCCGCCGTCTTGAATTAGTACCATACTTTCATTAGTTCTCTATACTACAATTAGTTATTGCAAACAATTTGAAATCAGTTCATTAATTAGTTTTTCAGGCAGAATTTTTAAATACTTTTGCCATTTTGTTTTGCCAGAATGGGCTTTTACCAAAATGTTTCCAGGTTATCCTTATATGACCCTTAATTTTTGACCAAAATTTGAAATCAATCGGGTAACTAGCTTTTTAGCTACGCCGCAAACAGACAGCCCGACAGACAGACAGACAGACAAACAGTCCGACGGAATCGAGAATACATGTTTTTCGTCATCTAGGGACCTTGAAACGTAAAGATCTGAAAAAATCTGGGAGGGTGATTTTTTCACGATTACAATACTTCCCTTTTATGAGGGAAGTAATATAAAATACCAACCATTTACAGTGAGGACATAAAGTCAAATACTGGAAAAATTAATAGTTAAGTTGAAGGTAGGTGCACAATCCTTATTGTCTTATAAGTGCATTTTTTACGCCAAAATGTGGCAATCATAAATATAGAACAGACTTTTAGATAACGTCACTCCAGCTTGAACCGCTGGGTAAATGCAACGAAATTTGAAACGATAATATACGTGCAAATTCTCCATTTTTTGAAAAAAAAAAATGACAGCTTTAAATGTCAAGACGGCTGGGCGTAGTTCTGAAACTTTTTTCATGGAAGGGGGCGTCGAGTGATACACCGTTTTTAAGGTGTTTTTATTCTTAATTCAACTCCGTATTTTGAAAACATTTGTTTCAGCACTTCTCAAATGATGACCAATAACAGTTTTAAATTTGATTTTGTGATAGATGGTTTCGTGCCGCAGTTTTTTCCAACAAGTGCAACAATTAGTTGTCGTTGCCTCGGCTTTCTTTATAATATTTGACATTTCGAAACGTGCTTTTCAAGTGTTTTAAAAGTATCCGAAAATATCATTTAGTTGAAATTACTCGTTCGTTAGAAGATAAAATCTAAGCATCTTTGGCGAGGCTAACCGGAATTAGGAGTTGTTGAATTATGACGCTGCAATTTGCATTTTCAATTAACGCTTTCCAGAACGATCAACGTGAAGCAAATACTTTCAGAATTTATTATGAAAATTTCAAGTAAAAGATACTCCAAGATCTGTACACAATGTACTAAGCAAGTAGCTGAGACATGCAATTTTTCGTGTTCGCCCGTTAAGGACATTTTAAAATCGAACAAATTTCATCCATATAAAATGAGAATTTTCCACGAATTAACCGAAGATGACCCTGACAGGCAACTAGAGTTATGCAAGATTATGGCGGCAAGAATCATCCCAATTATCTGCGCCATATTTGTTTAAATAATGAGAAAACCTTTTTCCTGAATGGAAGTCAACACTCAAAATTGTAGATATTGAAGTGATAAAAATCCCCAGGTGTTTCTCGAAGGACATACCCAGTTTCCTCAAAAAATAAACGTTTGAGCGGGCAATCCCTTTAAAAAAAAATAAATAAATAAATAAAAAAAAAAAATAATAATAAATAAATAAAAATATATATATATATATATATATATATTTTGGGTGATATATCATAGTTCATAGTTCTCATATTTGGTTGGAAATTTAAATTTATACGGCTCCACATATCTTCGAATGCTGCAGGATACCATACTCCACTTATTGATGATGTTGTTGCTCACAAACCCACGTGAGTTTCACTTTGGCATTACGTTTTAACAGGGTGAGGCCCCGTTACATTATTTTAGAGACACCAGAAATTACTTGGATGTAACCTATTGGTTTGATCGCCGAAGTCCGACAGTTGCCAGCTCGGTCGGCAGATCTTATACCAGTTGATTATTTTCTATGACACTATGGAAAATCTCAAAATGGTCCAGGATTCTCTGAACGAACTTCGTGAACGTATCATTGACGCGTGTCCAGGAATAAATCTGAAAACCTTACATAATATGAGGAAAGAATTTACTAATAGGATGTTCATTTGCCAAGAGGTGCAAGGCGGACATTTAAAACATTTTTTAAAATGAAAATTTGACGTTTTTCTTTTTCTGCTTCTTTCAGTTTTTTCGATTCGATTTATCAATTTTTTGATGAAGTAGGCTGAACGAACTTGTGCCGTGGGAAATGACAGGTGAAATTAGTCGTTTTCAGACCTTGCTGGTTGTGTGTTTCCTGGACGTTCATGGCAGTCGTAGAAAAAATCATTTTATTACAACCACATATCAAACTGAACAAAGTTTGCCTAGAAAGTGTCTTATATCAAGAGCGTGTTGAAAAAAAATCAGCACCTGAAAGATGGTGAGTTAAAAGAAGGTGAAAAATTATTTTATTATGAAGAATTGGTAATAATGTTATGGTAAAATACATTTAGGTCTTAGATGTCTCTGTTTAGATTGACATTCGGTTTATTTTTATGAATGTGTGTCATTTCGAGAAAAAGTCTTGTCAAATTTTACAAAATAAAAGTTATGATCCTCTTTGAAGAGGTGCTTCGCCAATTCTGTTTTTGGATTGTGTATATTTATGGTGTTATAATTCAGCTTGTGTTCGTTTATCCTATTTTAAATATACTGTTTAGTTTGGTCGATCTATAAGGAATCACAGCCACCACAAGGGATCTTATAAATGACATTACTTTTAGAGAATTTTAGGATCTTTTATTGTTGTGAATAAATGTCCAACTGTTTTAGCGTTATAAAAAGTATTGTAGAATGTACGGTAATTTATAATATCGTTTTTCTGAAGGTGCATTATTCATGATTTGATTACTGGGAATAGTGGTAAGTTTCTGTATTTTATTAAATACATTTGTTGAGTAATTGTTAGTTCGTAAGGTAGTATGGAAGAATTCTAAATTTTGCTGCCAGTGTATTTTACCCGTAAGTTTGTATATTTTGTCTTTAAATTTTTTATGATGTTCATTTTTTGATGCTGTTGATGGCATGGTAAATTCTAAATTACAGTTAATTTAGTATATGCAGTGTTGTTTGTAGTCCATTACTAAATTAGCCAAAATAGGGCTTATCGGTGATCCCAAAAAGTTGTTGGTCGCAATGATCTTGGTATAAAAAATAACTAGATTTTAAAATAAAATTCCACTGATCCCAAAACGTTTCTTTATCTGTAATAGTGGTTTTACATATTTCATCCCAATGCCAATCGATAATAAAGTAAATTAACTGCTGTGAGATGCTGGAAAACAGAGATTTGACATCAAACGACACCAGTACATAACTATCGGGAAGAGCTGTATCCTCTGTGGTTTATTTACTACCTCTGACGAATTTTCAACGTTGTACTTAAACGAAGGTGTTAAATTATTTCAAATACTATGTATAAATTTAGATAATTTATATCTGGACTGTTGTCACCAGACACAATAGGTCTCAATGGTCTGTTTTCTTTGCGCAATTTTGGCAAACCAGAGAGACGGAGTTATATATTTTTAGAGGTTTAAACAATCTAGAAACAGGATTAGCGAAGCACCACTTCAAAGAGGGTCCTAACTTTTATTTTGAGAAATTTCAGATATTAAGCCGAATGTCTAAACGGAGACGTCCTAGACCTAAACGTTTTTTATGATAACATTATTACCAAATTTTTATAATAAATAAATAAAATAAAAATATATATTTAAAACACTTAACCAAAATTTTCAGCAAGTTAGTGAGGCACCGATTTATCTGATTTTTTTTTGAAATGATCGTCTTGTGACCGAGATCTTGCGACACTATTTTTTGTATTGCAAATTTATACAGGGTGTTTCAAAAAAATCGAGTCACTGATTAATCACGATTCTGCTCAAACCGTTTGACCTAAAAAGCTGCATCTGCATCTTGGCACACAGGATGATAGTAGAATATAGAGGTTAGATAAGAAATGATTTTTCAAACCTCAAATTTAAAGAGGGTGAAACCGCCCATTAAATATTACAATAAAAAATATTTAAAAAACGGTTTGTTTATCAGAAAAACGCTTAACCTCGTGTATTTTACAAACTTTAAAATTTGTTTCAAAAAATCGGGCTATATATTAATTACGATTCTGCTCAAACCGCTTTACGCAAAAAGCTCAATTTTGGTACACAAGCTGATTTTAGAATGTGGGGGTTCCATAAGAAGGGATTTTTCAAAAATCACATTTCAAGGGGATAAAACCGCTCCTTAAATATCACAATATTTTTTAAATAAAAAACGGTTACTTCTTCAAAAAAAAAAACGTTTAACCAGGTATATTTTATTTTATTTTTTACACATAATCAAATATCTCCCAAGCCCTTGTTGACAAAAATTGAACGAAAATATCACAAAAAACGTGGTTTACAAGGAGGTATTTAAATAAAGCGATTTAAGTACTTCTTTGTACCCTTTAAACATTTATACAGGGTATTTTAATAAATCGGGTCACTGATTAATCACGATTCTGTTCAAACCGCTTGACGTAAAAAGCTGAATTTTAGCACACAGGTTGATTGTAGGATGTAGAGGTTTGATAAGAATTTTTAAAAAGTCAATTTTCAGGGGGATAAAACCGCCCCTTAAATGTAATGTTTTTTATTAAAAGAACGGTTAATTTTTCAAAAAAAAACGGTTGAACAGGTATATTTGATTTTATTTTTTTACATATTTTTTACACATTTATACAGGGTGTTCCAAACAATCGGAAATAATTTGTAAACAAAAATCTCCCAAGACCATGTTGACGAAAATTGAAGGAAAATGTCACAAAAAACTTGGTGTATTAGTAGGTATTTAAATGAGGCGATTTTAGTACCTCTTTATATCCTTTTCGTTATCGCAATACGCGAACGAAGTCTCGAATACCCGGTAGTGCATATATTCACTAAATAATGTCTTAAAAAGGTTCCTTGAAACAAGGATAATTTATGGGGTATCAGGTGTGCAATCTGCCTCTGTCTTTTGATTGCTAGTAGTATTATTTTAAATCTGCACAAGTAATGTTGTTGCTGTTGTGATGTCCGCTTATTACAATAATATTCTCGCATGCCGGGAATAAGAACTCTCCAGTCTTTTCTTCGCTTTATTTATTTTTAAACCGTTTGTAGCTTTTGTGCATATGCATTGCAAGTATGCTTCTATATATTTTACAAATTCTAGTTTTTATATAAGTTTAAATATTTATTGTAATAATTTTCTGTATGTATATTATTTATGATTTTAATTTGTGAACACGTACACTTTTCTATTGTACTTTTAAATATGCGTTGAAAAATATTTTCCTGATTGATGTTATGACTTGTTCCTTGTAGCCCTGAAGATGACACTAATCAGTGTCGAAACGTAGGCATTTGATTTAAATGTTTTAATAAATTGGGCGAAAAAGCTGTATAACTTCTTTCGACTGAAAAAATATATTATCGGTAATGTGTTCTTGCACACTTATGTGCTGAAGTGTGAAAATGTGGAACACGCTGGTGATGTCAACAAGTTAGCTATGCTGCACGAGCTATGCTGTTAATAAATTGTGTATTGTATAACAAGGTTAGAGAACAGCCCTTTAAAAAAATATTTTAAATATTTTTGACTAATAGACAAATGTTTTCTTGTACGCCCATGAGTCGAATTGGGAAAATGGGAGAAACGCTGATCGCCAAATGCAAATTGCTCGGTGACGACCACAAAATGAGCAAGATAGCAAGTGTTTCAGAAGTTAGCTACGCCGGCCGGCAATGCGATGGGATACGCGCTTCAGATTTCGGTTAACTGTCGGCGGATGCGTTGGATGTTGAGAGGGTTGAGAAGCGCGAGCTTTTACGAAAAGCGCTGCGAGGAGCGAAAGCACGTTTTCAATCACATGTGTGTCGCGGCTTGAAATTGGTGCCAATACTTAGCAGACTTTAAATTATGGCTAATCGTTGAATGTAATTGGACAATTTTTGTAAAAACTATTTTTGCCTAAATTTGGCATCAGTAGATTTCGATACTTTGAACTATGTAAAACATTTGTATGTGCTGATTTTCAATTGTTCTTGTTATTATTAACTGACAATGGATTTACTCACCGTAACCATCTACATTACTTTTATGACCCGCTGTCAAGCAATTTTAAATGGGGGTAAGTTCGACCATAAAAACGGGAAACATTTGTTATATCGCAGTTTTCATTTTCATAGAAATATTAAATAATTGTTTGCGACAAAAATTGAAAAACAGTAGGCTTTAATTAAAATGACATAATAAGAGTACACGCGATAATTGTCTAAATCTAGACGTAGAAAGCAGTTCTTTGTTTATATTTCTTTTTTTTTGAACAAAATTAATCTATAAAGAATATATCTGAAACATAAAGCTCTAAAAATATACATATAGTTTTTTTATGTATCTGTGCTATAAAACGCGAATGATCATATGCATACGCGCCTAACGGAAGATTAAAAGGTTGAAAGTTATTATATACTTTTAGTTGATTAAAATTTTATGTTATAACGATATTTTCTCAATTTTTGGACAATGAGACGTTTCTATATCCATATACGAACGATAATATTTCTTTAAAATTAAGAAAAAAATATTTCCCTATTTTTTCAAAGACTTTTTTATTATTTATGTCGTTGCTTAAATAAAATAATCTGAGAAAAATGTTTTAAAAAGCTAACGGAACAATGCCTCAGAAATACCTTTAGTTCTCCTAAATCACATTTAATTCGCTATATTTTTTTTTAAAATACTCATGAAGTTGAAGTTTTTAAAAACTGGATTCATTCGGCCGATACTTGGTGGAAATTCATAATTAAGATATATGGCACTAAGTAAAAAAAACACAATTTTTACTTAAAACTTTCATCATATTAAAGAAAACAAACTTTTGACATGTTTCGCCAACTTTGTGACTTCTTCGTATGATACACATTGAATGAAAATCAAATTTTATGGCTTTCTTTTCTGTATGTAAAATTTTAAAATTTTTATTAAATTCATGATTGTAAGTAATTAAATGAGAAACATATTTAGATCCGTTATTCTCCGTGATAAAGCATTTATAATGTTAATTTATCCTTTTATCCAAACTTCTACCTGCCTGCCCTATATACGCTTTTCGACAATCTCTATAAGGTAATTTATAGGCACCTGATTTATTATTTAAATTTGTTTTTGATTTATTATTTTTTATTAATTTGTTAAGGAGTTATTGATTTTATATGCTACATTCACATTTAATTTTCTTAGAAAATTGCCTATTTTGTTACTGGATTTCCGTGGAAGAGTCTTTTAAATTAGGGAAAACTGAACATATAGCTTTTTTATAACTGTTTCTCTTATCTATCATATTTGGACTATAACCATTATTTATTGCAATTTGTATAATTAAATTAAGTTCATTTACTCTGTAAATAAACTGCATAAAACAGACTATCTTGTTAGACCTGTCGTACCCTTTGTCTCCTCTCTTCTTACAACCTTTCAAAAAAATTATAAAATAGAGATTAATTTACCAAAAAGTGCTAAACTTATCTCTTTTGATGTAACTAATTTGTTTCCAAGTGTATCGGTTCAAGACACTTTTGTTGCTATACTTATATCTTTAAAACAAGTAAAAATTATTAAAAATCAAGAAACAATGAATTTACTTTCCGTCTGTTTACACTGAAACTATTTTCATTTAATAATATATGTATATAGATATATATATATATATATATATATATATATATATATATATATATATATATATATGTTTATATATATATATATATATATATGAACAATGATATATATTATTAAATTATTAAATATACAAGTAATGATGGCCTGATAATGGGAATGGGAAGTCCTCTCAGTCCGTTATTAACTGAAATATTTATGGATTTTCTAGAAAACAAAATTACCCAACACCCCCATTTTAGCATGTGTCTTTATTGGCAGGTATCTAGATGACATTTTAGTTTATTTCACTTGAACAGAAAGACAACTAAATATATTTTTAGAATTCGTAAATAATTTACAAACTAATTGGCCTCCTAACTTTCTCGATTTAACAATAAAAAGAGACAATAATGAGCATATCTTTTCTGCTTTTCACAAACCCACATATACAAGTTATATATTATACATGTCATCCAATGCAACATAAGTCAGCAACCTTTCAAAGTTTAATCCTTAGAATAGTCACATTACCCTTAAATAAACAGGGTTTCCAAATTGAACTTAATTTAATTAAACAAATAGCAATAAATAATGGTTATAGTCTTAATATAGTAGATAATATTTTTAAAGAGAAACAGTTATAAAAAAGCTATATGTTCAGTTTACCCCAATTTAAAAGACTCTCCCACTAACTACAAATGTATTGCGTAACATGGAAAATCCAGTAACAAAATAGTCAATTTTCTAAGAAAATTATAAGTGAATGTAGTATATACCAATACTCCTTAGGCAAAATCATGAAAAATAATAAATCAAAAACAAATTTAAATAATAAATCAGGTAGAAGTTTCGACAAAAGGATAAACGAACATTATAAATGCTTTGTCAAGGGGGATGACGGACAACTAATTAAAACTACTAGAATCTTTAGAAATAAACAAACTTAAATACACAGTTCTATTACATAACCATCAAACTGAATAATTCACCTCTTACAAATATTTTTTTGTTAATATAGATTTAGGTAAATGTGAAAAAATAAGTTTCCCCTAATTTTATTTTCATTCTATTTGTATCATCGGATAAACTCACAGGTTGGCGAAACATGTCAAGGAAGTTTAGGTAAAAATTGTTTTTTTTTTACTTATTGCCATATATCTTGGAGTTTTTAAACGAAAACGTCCAATATTTTACAGCTTATTTTTAAAATACTTACAAATATACAGGCTATTTAAAAAAATTGGGAAATATGTCATCTTTTATTTTTTAAATAGAACACTATTTCTTTCTGACTTTCGGATTGTCCGCCAGATTTTAGACATATTTTGTATGGAATGCCTTATATCTATTTAGTTCGAACTATTTTCGAGAAATTAATGTTTAATAGTTTTAAATTGCAGATTCTAACAGGCTGTAAAATTAAGATTTTGATTTATAGGAGAAATTTTATGTAGTTTAATTTTTTTATAATCCTTATTAATATGGTATCAATTCCTGCTCTAAGTTGCTTCTCAAAAATAAAATCGGAATATCATTTTAATGCTAGAATGACAATGTGAACTCGATATTGACATCATAAGAAGGATAATGCAACTTTAAAATTGATTATGGAATCATTTCTCCCTAGGTGTAGTTTTAAATCCTCCCAAAATCTAAAATTATGAAAGATATAAAAACAAAGATACTCCAGTAATAATTTAAACACCAAATGAATGGCTTTACAGAACTAACATTTTTATTAGATTTAGAAAATTAATATATTATATTGATAAAATCGCAGCTTTTCGATAAATTGTTTTATCGAACTTCACATTTAAACCCCTTAAAACCCTGACACAGAAAAAAAAACAACAAAATTAAGTCAACATTAAACAGAAACAAGTCGCAGTTAGGCAGAATTAATAAAACATTTTTTTACTACATGTTTTTTTTTCATCTTTCCTTAGTTGGAAACGGGCTTGACACTTATCTCAAGAATTAGTAAATTTTAAATTATGGCCATTCGTTGAATATGATGACATATTTGTAAAAATTATTTTTCACTTAATAATTTTTGCAAAAAATCCGTATGTGCTAATTTACAGTTGTTCTTCCTATTGTTAACTGATACTAATGGATTTACTCATCGTAACCATCTAGATCCCATCCTTTACTCTATTTCAAGCAATTTTAGGGAAGAAAAAAGCCCAAAACCAATTACATTCAGTATTCTGTCGATTAAGAAACTTCGCAAATATTATTAGTGGCAACAACTATTAGTCGAACATATATATCCCCGCTATATTGCAATATAATTGATATTAAATAATAAAAATTATATTTTAAGTTGTGCAATCTATCAGTTTCCAATAATTTAATCATCTTTTAGCACTAGTTATTATATATTTTACGAGCTCTGTAAAACATATCTGAATATAAGATTTAACATTTGACCATAAAACATAAAAAAAAATATAGCTTAAACAATTTTAAATATATGTATGTGGCTTTTGTAGCAGGAACATCGATAATCAAAACCCTTTATCACTTTCATCAATTAATTCAGCCAGCAAGCTCTTGAGATTTTATTTTGTCAATATTAACGTTTCCTTAATATATAAGGTAGGCTCAGCATAGAACACAATCCGTATAACGTGAATCCTTGAATCCTTTCCATAATATGCGAGGAGTACATTTTTATTGAACATTTTTTAACTGGTGCCAATTTGGAAATTGGGGTATGCTATTTCATATTGTCTTTGATATTTTGCAGGTAGAAGATTTTGTTTGCATCATTAGCAGCATCCAATACGTTTGAAGCAGTACTATCAAGTTCCATTTCCTCCATTTATCTTTATCCTTTAAAATAGCAAAACACGTGCTTTCAAATCAAACTTTATAACAAACTGCCAACTAATATTAAACAACTATTTCTTAGAAATCATGATAGCCACAGTCCGTCCAGTTTTATCTATATTCTATGTACACTTTACTACAGAAACAAGGAATTTTATAAACATCTTCTAATTGCACAGGAATTACATATTTCGGCGACCTGAAGCATTGTCCATTCGTTTTGTGCGTATTAAAGATTGGGCAAATGTTAGATTTCCGCAATTCTTGTGCAGTACTGTAGTGGTAGTCTCTAAAGACACAAAACTGCACTATTTGTGGGTAGAGTATCCAATACTGGTTTATGTCTGGGATTATAATAAAATCTAACGAGCGTCTAATGTAATATCCTTTTGATTTTAAAGCTTCAACCATTTTCCCTGAAAAGAAAATGATCTAGGGCCTTGTTGTTTTCCTTTTGTACTAATATGAAATACGAGTGAACATGGAAAGTCTGTGGCTACTAGACTTAATAAACACGAAAGGTGTATAAGTAAAGAACAAACTGTTTAATCCGCTTTCGCTATACATTAGCACTAAGCAGATCCCAATAAGGTTCTGGTGGCATCAGTTTCCATATATTATAAAAGGAAGGAAGTAAAACCTATTGAAATCCTCAAGCATATTAAGCAATCCTTACAGGGAGCGAGCAGTCCTTGTAATGAGTACGCAATCCTTACAGTGAACACAGATCGTGTATAAATACCAGAACTCTGATCACCGGGTCTCATTCATTGTTTTAATCTCGCGTAGTCAAAATCCCTGAAGCTGCCTGATGTAATCGCAGAAGAAATGTTAGAAAGCAATTCCAATTTGACTAGGTCTAATCCCAAGAACTATGATTTCTTAATTGTAACTTTGAAAGCTTTTGAAATTATTTCGTAGCAACCACGACCTACTTAGTTGTTTTTAGACTGCAACGGGCATCACCTACAATTTGTGATTCGTTCCTTCTTTTAGTTTTTATGTTACTTATAATTTAATTCTAATATGATCAAATTTTAGCGTTATATGAAATCCTTTCATTTTTTTTGCGAATTTTGTTAGTTCCGAAAATCTATGAAAAATAATTTTAGAATTTTTTGTTTAGGGCAAAATGATCTATGGACGAATACCAAAAAACAATTTCTACCGATTTTGCCTAGCTTCATTTGTTTTCACTGTACATGGTTTAGAAATTCGATATTTTTTCAAAAATTAATCCATAATTCAGGTTGGTTTTACAAAGTAGGCATGTGATAAGCGAGTTTGGAGTGAGGAGTTATGTCGGTAATATAACTAACACAAATATATTATACAGGATGTCATAGAGACAAATGATCGACCACTCAATTTTTCTTCTGCTTAAATTTTTTTTAGGAATATGAGTCTTAAACTGCACGTCTGTTACATTAACAGTTAAGATTTGTTGATTCTCATTCGAATATTAGGTAGAGTAAATCTTTTTGCACAAACGGTTTTTTGATTTTAAGGCTATCTTTATTTGTCACGAAATAAACTGCAAACATTTTGAACTTGTTTTCTTTTCGATTTTTTTTTGTGTCAAAATGATACCAGGACAAAGAAACAAAAAAAATATGTGCAGTTAACTTAATTTAAGACTAACTAACTACGTTTGCTTACAAATTAATTTATTTGCCTTTTTTTGCAGAAGAAACATGGGATAAATGAATTTTATGATGTGGAGTGTGATACTGCTAACCTAATAAACATAAAAATAATAAAAATAGAGTCTGGCAAATTCAAATTTGTACGCAACCTGCTCACCTTTTTTAAACTTTTATAACTTTTTCCCTTGCCGCAGTAATGTACGCGGTAAATATACGAGAGGGAAGATGATTAAAAAGAAAAAATTCGTGGCTTGGCCTGTAACCTTAATTTATTTACTTTTTATTTATACAGAGTACTCAGTTTTTTTTGGACAGGTTTGAACTTTCTTATTTTTCCTTTTTAACTAATTTTAAATATTTTTTGTGTATAAATCACAATACCCGAAAATTAATTTGTTTCTAAGATATTGACGAAAGAAAAGTGACATTTTGATAAGTTAAGACTTTAGACCAAACCACGAAACTCTTTTTTTCAATTTTTGCTCCTTCTCTTATGATTTTTTATAAAATAAGGGGGAGGGCGTCTTATTTCGGACACCCCGCCCAATTTACACGTGTTATGGAAAGGTTAAAATATGTTGATGCCCGTGCTAATCCTAATTTATTAGAGATATTTTTCCGAATTGTTTTTTTGCGTAGTTCCAATCTTATGTTGATTTGTCACGAAATAAACAACTCACAGGCAAAATGTTCCGGGAGCGAGTTTACTAGTCATATTTGTATGTAGCAAATATGTTCAATAATATCAACAATCAAAGTAGCCCTTGCAAAAACTTCTATGTATTAACAATGCAATTCCACGTGTGAACAATGGTTTGTTTAATTCATGTTGGCCTTCGAAAAACATATTTCTTTTGCAAAAAAGGCAAATAAATTAATTTGTAAGCAAAAGTAATTGGTCTTGCTTAACCCTCTTTGTCCTCGTATCTTAACTCTACTCTACCTAATATTAGCATGAGAATCAACAATTCTTAACCCTTAATGTAACAGACGTACTGTTTAAGAGTAACATTCCTAAAAAAATTAAGAAAAAAAATGAGTTTCCGATCATTTGTCTCTATCACATTCTCTATAACATCTTTGTATTAGTTGTATTAGCGACATAACTTTCCACTCCAAATTTGCTTATCCCATGCCTCCTTTATAAAAACAGCCTTAATTATGGATTAATTTTTGACAAAATATTGAATTTCTCGATTAAACCATGTACAGTGAAAACAAATGAAGCTAGGCAAAACCAGTAGAAATTGTTTTCTGGTATTCGTCCATGGACCATTTTGCCGTGAACAAAAAATTCTAAAATTATTTTTCTTAGATTCTCGGAACTAACAAAATGCAAAAAGTGAAAGGATTTCATATCACGCCCTGTATAATGCACTTGTCATTGCAATTAGCATGTATGTCCTAGAGGCAAGAAAGTAGGGGAATTACGCAATCACATGCAGAAAAAATAAGATTAAAATCTTTTTTTGCTTCGAAAATATTCGTTTTTGAATTTTACCAAAAATATGCTTTGTCCCGTTTCATTTGTCCAGCACTGTATGTAATTTAGTTCCGCAGTCTTGTTACATAAATAATTATTTTCAAAAATTACCATTGATTACCAGAAACTGCCTTTAATGGTTTTTAAAATGACACTCGTGGATTTGATGTATTATATTTTCCAAAATGTCCGATTTTAGAAAACACCCATGAATTGCAAAATTATAAATCATATCTTTCATCTTCATTTTGGGGCTATTATTTTCTAAAATGGAGAGTTTTTATAAAAAGGAATGAATAATTGCCTAGAATTAATCATTTTTATTAGAATCAAGATATTTAATTACTTTGCTATACTTTTGTAAAACCTTTAAAGATGGACACATTTATTGTATTTCATTTATAATATTAACACATGGCGAACAATCGTCTCACCAGCTACAATATAAACAAAATTAAGCAAAAAATATTTCTACCCTTATAGAACGTGAAAACAAGATAAAAACAAAACTACGGTATTTAGAAACAAATGATAAAAATTAACATAAGTTAATCAGAATAAAAGAAAGTATTACATATTGCTATCTTTCTATTACTTTGTAATGTCTATTAATTTATATACGGTACATATTTTTTAGTTTCTGCTATACCATCTGGCTTGAGCGAAATATTAGAGCCGAAAGTTTAAAAAGTCATTTTACATATATTTAAATTTTCAAATTTTCTTTATCATATAAAATAAACGAAAGATTTGTTTGAAAAAACAAGCTTCACCTTATGTTCAGTCGATTCTCGCAGGTTATATTTTCGTTTTGGCTTTTTTTTAAACAAAATTTATTCGATATATTAGTAGAATCGAAAAGCATTTCATAAGTAAACTCTTCGGAGTCAGAGTAAGGATCAATATTTTTCTACCGTATCTCTCAACAGTTAGCTGGTTCTATTCTGATAACATTCGGTTTAGCTTGACAGCTATGATTTTTTTTGGGCATCTGTGTCTAATACCCACTAACCAGATCTTCCAATACTTAGGCCTTCTATTAAACATTAGGTACATTTTCAAATCTATTTTGTAATAGTATTTTGAGCCTTTTTTATATTATTTAATGCAGTTTCACGTTTTTAAAGTTTGTTAATTATATGACCATCAGAATCAGTGTTGAAATTAATAGTAATTTCTGCTTACTATAAAATCCGTTAGTTATGTCATGGCTTTGATTCAAAGCCTTTTTTCTTAATTTTAACGTCTTCTTTTTACCGCCAAGCTTACAACTGGACTGAATCGAACCTACGACTTAAAGCTTAATATTGGCTCCAAACCACTCTTCGATCAATCTATTTAACCACTGGCCAGCACCCCCCTCTAGCTGTTAAGTCTCGGTTTACAATGAAGTCATGTGATCTTTGAAATAACAAGTGTACAAGAGGAAACTTTATACAGACGTATTCACTAAAGAGGTTTAAGTTAAGACCGGGTCTAACCTGACAGTAACAGGTTCAAAGTAATATATGTGACTATGGAACAAACATTTTTTTAATCCGCATAGCATGCTTGCATTGAAAATTCTTTATTTCTAACGATGTGACGTTATTATGTGCGAAATAATATTTCTCACAGTCTATTATGATGCCACACTGTAGCCAACAGCTGAACTGTAGTCTATTCTAATTCAAAATGCAGTGCATGTATACAAAAGTGATTGTAAGTGCAATACTCCTTTAAAAGTTTGCTAAAAACGTATATTATAATCGGTCACTTTTATTTAAAGTCGTTTTGCTGATACAACCATTTTTGTTTACATGTACTGCATCTTGGATTTGAATAGACTATAGTCACACATCATGGCTAGCTCAGCTGTTGGTTACAGTGTGGTGCTATGATAGACTGTGAGAAATATTATTTTGCACAGTTTGACGACACATCGTGAGAAATGAGAAATTTTCAATGCCCTGATGTAATGCGGATAATATGCATGATAATTTTATTATTAATTTAATTTTCAAGAAGTTTTCTATGCAGTCGTAGAAAAAGTATAGTGTGAAAAACATGCGAAAAGCACATGACTTCACAATATACTATTCTAAATGTCTCAGTTACAAATTATGACAGTGACATTAGCAAAACATAACTGGCAAACTAAAAGTTCGAATTACCACGAATATTCCACTCATGTACAAATTTTCCAGTAAGTCTGGTGGTGTTTTCGAAAAATTATAACGGAAATACCACGTCATCTAGGAAACATGGTGTTTCCACTTACCTGGTTAGGTGTGCTTACATACCTAACCAAAAAATGAAATCTTGACAATATGAAACCTGCTTTTGAGAGACGCTAGAGTCCCTAGAAACTGATTTTTTTTAAGTATCTTTCAAACATTTTTGAAAAGTTGTCAATATGAATAATCGCTTTGGGCTAGTTCAAGAAGAAGAAATTGATGAAAATATAATTGGAAGCGAACCAAGAAACACCGTTAAATCCAAGAAGAGCATTTGGAGACAGTTTATGTCATTCCGCGATGAAAAAAACTATACTATTTCCCTGTATTTGATTCGTGGAATATTCTTCCTAAATACCATTCGTGCTTAAAAATTAACCAAACAACTTTCCACTCATGCGTGTTTTCTCTACAAATTATAAGAAAACACGCATTCGTGAAAAATTATCGGAAATTTTTAAGCACTCGTGGTATTATCCCCGATAATTAGTTTTGATCTAACTCTTAAACCACTTTAGTGAACTTGGGCGTTAAGGTTTAAATACATTTTATACTCCCTATATCTTAGCGGTGTAAACATAGTAGATTAAACTTTTATATTTTTATGTTTCCCGAGTTACGAAATAACGTATATTTAATTAGAATACTAATATCTAATATTATTAATTTCTTCCCAAGCTGTCCGAATTATTTTATAGCTGACTGTTGGCTTTTGGAAGTAGAAATCGATCTTTGGTGTCATTAAAATATGATATACGAGATTCTGACAGTTCGTGGCACAAAATATATTGTTTTAGAGTTTACCATCAAAAAGTTAGAGTGGTAGATTTCGCAGCTCTGTATAAATTTTATAATGAATGACTGACTACTAAAAACAGATTATTAATTCAGTAAATCCAGTGAACAAAATATTTGTGTCAATTTGATTAACGTATTAATACTTAGTTAAATGAATGCATTTGTATTTATAGGGATGGTATTACTTGGAAGTGAATTAAAACATTTTCGCTACCGGCGAAGGAAAAAAATACAATAGAATAAAATTAATTTTAAAAAATTCGTAAATTTCCTTCACCCGGAATTTCCCTCGCTGTGTATTTTTATTTCTTTAATTAAGAATAGTGAAGTGCGCCAATTTAGTTCAGCACATAGCTCTTTAGTAACACATATATTCCATCTTTCCAAATATTTTTATTGGGCGCCATTTTGTTTCATCATATTGGACTCCTACTAATATTTTACCAGTTTCTACCTATGCAACACTTGATTTTTGGACATAATTTAAAACTCATCGTCAAAATTCAATAAGTAAGTTTTACATTGATACACACCGCCATTTTGTTACGTCCTATTGAATTCGTACCAGTTTATCCCTATATCACATTTAATTTTTCTGCAAAATAGTCAATAGAATAAGATTTTTTTTACGTTGATTTAAAAAAAATATTTTGGGCCATTTTGTTCCATCATCCTGTATTCGTATCACAACTTTACTAATTTATCTCTATATCACACACTTAATGTTTACATAAAATTTGAAATTAATGTGAGTAGTTTTTTTCAGGTCAATTTTTTAAGTATCTTATTCAAGTCCCCATTTTGTTTTTATATCTTATATTCATACCAAAATATAACCAGTTCATTTCTATATAACATTTAATTTTTGCTCAATATTTGAGTTGATTTCTAAGTCATACTTGATATTTGAAATAAATTGGATAAGTAGCTTTTTAGTAATAATTTTTTTCATTTCACACATTTCACTAGGATGCCATTTTGATTTGCCATATTGGATTTTTACCACGTTCCACGTTCTTCCCATGGGACTTTTAATTTTTGACCAAAATTTAAGTCAATCGGGTAAGTAGTTTTTTAGCTATGCCGCGAACAGAAAGACCGATAGATAGACAGACAGACCAACGAAATTGAGAAAACATGATTTTAAGCATCTAGGGACCCTGAAACGTAAAGGTTCTGAAAAAATTTCGGAGTGTGATATTTTCCCGATTACACAATACTTTTACTACCCTTTTACGAGGGTAGTAATAAATAAATGTACCTATTTAACCTGGAATTATTATTCAAACTGAAGCACTAGCACACCAAAATTTGACCCCCCTGATTCCCAAAAGTTTGATAAGACGAGGTGTGGATCTTCATCCTTACCAAATGACCTACACTAGTATGAATACTTCTTATCGGCAAAACTAAATTGATTCTTAGAAGTAAGTGTTAATGACATGGTCTTCTATATTTTGATCTATAATATCTAAATTTAAGTAGAACCATTTTTGGGTTTAAAAGAACTTTTAATATGTGGTTATTTAATTTTTAATCGAGTCAAGAAATCCTGTTGAATTTAATCCCCGCTGATTTATAAAACCTCGCAAACGATTTTTAGCCGGAAAAATACCGACTAATCAACCAGTTTTTGGTTCTTGCAAAAGAAAATATGCGATTCATGTTTGATGCTAAAAAAAAAACGAAAATTAAGTTTTAAACTGTTATATGATACTTGACTACTACTACCGAGTAAGTAGTGGACCTGGTTTATTTTATAGCCAATACTCTGGCTAAATAATAACTCGAAGTATACTAAAAAGAATATAATATAATTAAAAATAAATATAATATAGCGTTTCTAAATCAGCTTTATTGGGAATGAAATTATATCCACGGCATTAAGTAAATTAAAACTGTTCTTCAGTTTAAATTTACTCAAGGCCGAGAGGTTCTATTTACACGCTGGGATTAGCGTCGTATTTCCGGTATTCATATAAATCCAAGCTAGGTTATAAAATTCCAAATTGTACGCCATCGACAGCCGGGAACAACGACATTTAAGGAAACATTTAAAGACAGTTCAGTGAGACATCTCTGTAATTATTCATATAAATCGCGGCTATGTTATGAAATTTTAAATTGTACGTCATTAACAGCTGGGATTTATATTATTATCAGTTTATTAATTTCAACTGGACAAAATATGTTAACGAGTATTTATAATACCGGAGCAGCATTTATATATAATTTGTATTGGCAACAAAAATTTGTCATTATTCCTTTAAGAAATCATGGTTCTGGGGATTAGATCGTGTCAACGTTTTACCTTCGATTGCACGAGGCATCTTCAGGGATTTTACTTCACGAAATCGGCACACTGAATTAGCTCGAGGAGACCCAGGCCGGCTATTTATAGTCAAATCGTGACTCGGTGTAACGATCGGTTTCCACGTATGATGTAGACTGAAGCCCGTATCTCTCTTAAAATTATTAGGATGCTTATAAATTTCAATAGATTCTCTAATTCTCCGTTTATAGAATCTCGAAACCGACGCAAAAACTTTGTTTTTTTTTCATTTATGACATGTCCAGTGGAATGTTAGTGTTCGGATACACCAGATTGTACTATTTGTTTCTTTTTGAGACATCGTTCATGTTCCTTAAGTCTAGTTGATATGGATCGTCCATTTTTTCCAATATAGATATCACCACAGGAATAAGGAATTGCATATACTGCTTCCGTTTGGAAAGGAATAATGTCGTTTGTGATCGCAAACATTGCCCAATGTTCTTATGTGTGGTGAAGATTGTACGTGCGTTGGACCAGCCAAGTTCCGTGTATAAATGGAAGAACTACACTTCCTATCGGTAGTATCATTTCGTGGAGTAGATATTAATATATTTTCTAATTGACTGTCTAATACCCCCAATGCAATGTAATATCCATTCCCTCTTAAAACTTTTGACAGTTTCTCTATTTCCGATTTTAAAGAATTTTGGTCACAAATCGCGAGAGCTCTGCAAACAAATGAATTAATAACTGATTGCTTTTTTGTTGGATGACGTTGGGAATTTGCATTTAGGTACCTGTTCTTATGTGTTTTGGTTTCTATATATAGAGTGTCCTAAGGAAGCATCCCCGTTCCTTTGGACAAAAACATCTAGAAAGGGAATCGTGCCTTCTGAATTTTAGGTTAGCATGTTGTTGATTCTGATGATCAAGAAACCTAGGTAGGTTTTCTGGACCATGCGGCTATATTACAAAAGTGTCGTCTACGTATCTGAATCATGATTTTGGCTTTAATGGAGACGACTTTAAAGCTTCCTCCTCAAAACCTTCCATGAAGATATTGGCTAACATTGGTGACAGCGGAGATCCCATGGCTGCTTCTGAGGTTTGTTCATAAAAAGTTCCTTGAAAAACAAAATATGTTGATGTGAGACATGTTTCAATCAGTCAATATTATTATGGTAAAATAAGTCTGATATTATGGAAATTGAATCATTTATAAGCACATTCGCATATAGCGAGTCTACATCGAAACTGATTAAGATATCTTTGGATCTAATTGGATTGATTTTAGTTTTTCTACAAAATGCGTAAAGTTTTTAATATATGAATGTATTTTTCCTGTAAAATTATTAAGAATATAAGATATCTACCAATTTTGTAAGTAGGAGATCCTATTGCACTGACGATAGGTCGAAGTGGTACATTAACCTTGTGTGTTTTACGTAGTCCGTAGAACGGCGGGATCATTGAGCTGCTTGGCCTTAACATTTTCTTCTCCTCTGCTAGCAGGTTGGATGTGTTTGTAAGTTATTCGTCTCTCAGTTTTGTTGGTCGGGTCTACTTGAATTACTCTGTAGGTGTTGTCTTCCAAACGTAGTTATATTTTCTTCATTCATCATAATCTGTTTTGTCCATGAAGTCAGTGGCATTTCCATTGTCGGCTGGAAGGACTAAAATGTCTCTATTGTTGTTTAATGTTTTTATCGCCTTCTTTCCGCAGTTTCATACCTTATTACATTATTATTACATGATACGCTCTAATCCCAAGAACCATGATTTCTTACTTGACTACCGCCGTGAAAGCTTTCGTTCTATGTTCTCATTATCTCGTTTTTTATAAATAGTTAGGTGATTTAATCTGGAGTTTGGAATTGACAATAACAAAATGCATTTATTAATAGCAGCGGTTAACGGTTGAACATAAACAGCAAAAATTGGGTACAAAAAAATAATATATTTTAATTTTTTGAAATTTTTAATATCGAGATAAAGATACTGCAGTGAAACTTGCATTATAAGTACTAAATAAAAGGGCATTTCTAATTATGTCTCAATAAATTATGCATCAAAATTACAATCTAGTCAGGATCCAAAACATAATAAAGTAAACAGAGTGATCAGTTAGGGTATGTTAATGTTATGTAAGTTAGGTTTGGCTTGTGTATCAAGAGATACATATAACCTGGAAGTTATTGTTAAGGCAAATGCAAGTCATGTACTTGTTATTTCTGACGTATGGAGTTTAATCAGAGACTTCACATGTAGTGATTCTGTTATAATCTCAGTAGAGACTAATGATTTTAAAAATGACAAATCCCCCATCCATCAAAATAAATAATTAATAAAATTAAATACTTAAAACAATGAAATTTACAATTTCAATTCTAAACTCAGTGACTGTGTGATTTTTGAGAATAGTACACTTGACACTATATTCTTTTAGAAATATTTGTTGAGAGCAAGGACTTTGTTCTAAGACTCTGGACACTTAGTTGAATAACTTGCTGGATTCCTTTAATTTAAAAATACTGGCCTAAGAGGCCAGGCATATTTCTAGTGACGTTCATACTGTGATAGATTATGTACAGTTGCAATCACTGAAATCCGGGTACATACATGCATTTTAGCGTAATTTTTTCTAAAAAATCATATTTTACTTTAAAGTAGTTATTTAATATTGCCTATTCTAATCAAAGAAATATAATACACAAATGTACACTAATTAATAAGACGCGATTATGACACCGTAAAAATATAAAAACAAGTATTGATAACTGTATAAAAATAGACGTAAACTATTATTTAGTTGCTGTACCATGATATTCCATCACAGAAACTAGTCTGTTGGGCACTAAATGAAATAAATTCCTAGTGAATCCTGGGTTAAGTCATTTCAGGACTCCTGAAATTTTGTAAATGTTTTATTGGATTAATATCCAAAAGCTAAGG
>JAUTXW010001768.1:0-36585 GCA_030620095.1 Kuschelorhynchus macadamiae
AGGCATTGCTGAGTTACCGACTAATTGACTCGAAACTTTCTTCTCTGATGTAAGAGCCATCCATCAATAATTAGTAAAACAACTAAACAGCTTGTTTCGACAAAAAATATTTACATTCAGTGACTGCAGTTGAAAAAGTACAATGCCTACAATTAGATATTTGACCGCTTAATAATTAAAAAGGATTAATTTAATTATCTGATTTTTTTATATTGTTTCGCACGTATTTGTCAACTGGTTGATGGTAAACAACAAACAAAAATACAGACTAAGTGACTATGGTGGAATTATCAAACTTCAAATTTGGTGTAAGAGTCAACTCTTTAATTATTGTAGTAATGTATCAGCGGAAAATGCCATCAATAATTTGCAAAATAACTTATCAGCTTGTTTGGACATAAAAATATTTATTTATGATAAATGATATGATGATATTTTTTATTCTATCAGTTATTTAATAAATAATATCTATGTCCTGTTTTTCTCTTTAACCTTGATGATTACATTGAGTGAGCCTAAACATCGGCAACTGATTTGAATAAATAAACATTTTTTTATCTAAACAAGGTTAAAGTTGGTACTAATTAAATATAAAGTGGACGTAAAGTTTCTTTCTCAAAATTATTTTTGTTTTCTTGGCTACAATAAAAAACCATTACACCAAGGAAACAACGGCTTGATATCGGCAAATTTAGAAGTATTAAAGAAGCTGATAAAGTAGATAATTCGAAGAAAAATGTATGACATGTATAATAAACAAATAATTCCTACGGTAGATTCTCTAAAAAAAGTATTTACACTAGACGAAATTAACATTTCATGTAGCAAAACAAGCATCTGGGTAATTGTTAAAGCAATGGGTAAATATCGGACCTTAAATAATAGACAAGTGTTAATGGAATCACAGGGATTCATACAGTCTTCCGGTTCGTCTCGTCGAAAGCAGACCTCTGTGTTATTAACATAAGGGGTTCAACGTGTTCGGTTCTGCTGCTTTATTTCGGGGGGAAACGGGAGACTCAACCGCTCAGTGTGAAACTAACGACCCGCTAGAAAGGAGCAGACGCTGTGAACGTGTGAGGCCTAGTTGTTCCTGCATTCTATCCCGTTCGTCTGCCGCAGTTCTACAAAGAATATTAGCGTAATGGCCGCCACGTGGCGGGAGGGAGGTAATGGGATAGCTTGAAAGAAAGGGTCATCTCGTGATGCTATCAGTAGTAATTTCAAGGGGCACCTAGTAGAAGCCAAGATGCATTTCAGAAGTTAAAAGAGGAAAAAATCAAGAAGTATTTTAAAGATTCAGGGTGTTCGGGAGTTTAGAGCCGCTCCAAAACTGGAATAAGGTGTAAATCATCCGGGAGGGTTGTCCCAGCTCTGACTAAGCCCCGGGCGGAGAGAAATCTGGCGACTGCCTTCTACCAAAGCCAAAATGTCCTGTTGTGTAACAGGATAAACAGGAAAGTCAAGTCAATCCCAGCGATTACAAGTATGGCGTCGGTATTATTTAAGTTCCATACAGCAATATAAGGTAGAAAATTGTCCAGTCATATATCTTCTTCGAAACATGGTTTAACACCCATGACACCCCCAAAAAAAGGATGGAACGATTTAACAATTAAGTGCCAAACCAAAGCTCAATCAAACAAAAGACAGAGGATTACAATTTTGCACGCAGGTTTAGAATGGCAAATGGTTTTATTCCAAACCCTTTGTGACTATCCACGAAGAACATAGGCAATTCATTTGGGTTATCATCAAGATACAGATGCAAAATTATTTGAAAATGTGTTTCAAAATCTAGCAACCATAGCCGCTAAATCAATAAATTGCCAAATTCAAACAATACAGAAAGTGAACTTCAGAACTACATGAGGAAAAATTACATATATTTGTGACAATCTGACATATTACTGTATTTTCAATCCGATCGAACATATCTGGCAAGAATTAAAATCCATGTTCAGGAGAAAAAACACTTTTCCCACGCTAAGTTCTTCTATAACAGATTAATTAAAAAATGTGTAAATAATATTTTTGAACATAGCTGGAAAAAATTTGTTGGACATGTAATTAAGGTTAAAGACTATTATAATTTTATAAATAGTAGGATTAAGCCCTTAATAATTAGTAAGTAATTATATAAGAAACAAGGAAGAATTTTTGTAGACCTGGTTTTTTTGTAATAGATTAAAGTTTATGTTTTATTATTATTATTGTTATTTTTTTTGTCCAAATATTTAGTGAATATATTATTTTGTTTACGAAACGTAATACTCAATATTAACATAACATCCACCCTTAATTTTGTAATATATATTTTTTATTACTATTACTTCCTTCGTAAAATGAAAGTATTTTAGGATTGTGCGTTATTATTATTATATTGTTAATTGTACCTTTGTTTGTTTTGTTAAATAATTTTAATGTGACGTGATTTTATACATAATATATTTGCTTTAATTTATAAAAAAACTGTTGACATTAATAATTTTATTGATAGGTACAGGATATAAAAATTTCAGTTTCAAAAAAGCTATAACTGAGTCTAAACAATGTGTAAATAGTATGTAAATAAAACAGGGGACGCCAAAGTAATTGTTGCACGCATGCAGTAACTACTCCAGAAAAGGTCATGCAGAGTAAAAAAATGTAAAATGATAATAAAATATAGCCAAAAAGAAAATTACTACAAAATGAACTTCCACTATTTTATGAGTGAAATGACTGTCCTTTATATTTTTGGAAATAATACTTACTCGTAGAGTCTGCAAAATCGTTAGCATTTCCTAGAAAGGGATACGCTGGAGCCGCTTTAACCCACCATAATTTTTTCTTAATTGACACACTCCGCCTGTACAGAAAAGTAACCAAACCAATCACTGCAGCAATGAGAACATGCAATACCGATATCGCCATGCCTTGCACTAATGTTTAAACTTAACAACGTGAATATTAAATTCGCAATAAAACTCATATATCCGTCGTATTTTGTCCGACGCAACGCAACGCACTTGAAGGACGGCTGGATTTCACTGTGTCATGGGTTAATATTCCCAATGTTGATAATCGAGCCATTTATATAATGGTGCTGTTGACTTAATCTTTAATCAGATAAATGACACAATCTGAGCAAATGGTATTTAATTATATTATCAGTAAATAGATTGGCAAAACACGAGACTTCACCTAAGTACATTTAAATGATCAGTATAATAATAATTGTAAACAGAAGGATGGCATTTTTTTCTTGTTGCAGATGGGAAATCCTTTTACAGTAGTACCTTAAAATTAGAGACTAGTCTTAAAAGTGAAATGTCTAATTTTAAAAGCAAACGTCAAACATATTTATTAACGTTAATATTAATGGTACAATTTAAACAACTTAAATTCCACAGATCTATCTTTGCTTCCTCCGCAAAATATGCCAGGGATTCATTTTCAATATTTTTCAAGAAACGCCTTTCTCTTCACACCATTTTACAAACTTATCGTAAGCAATCTCATATTACATTTGAGATTTCCTGGGCAAAAAATCCAAGGTAGCTCAATTGGCCGCTTCATCAATATCTTTAAATGAGTCGAAGCAATCATCGTTTTCTTCTATATTTTCTTGCATTTCAAGCAAAACCACGAAAGTGTTTTAAGAAATTGACCGGTTGTTTTATGTCCCGTAAACAATTAAGCCAAGAATAATTGTTAGGTTTATTGATAGAAACGTAACTTCGATAATTTTATATACGATATCCTAAAAAATTAATTTGTAACTATGTTATTCCTTTTTAATTTTTTAAATATTGTATGATATTTGTGCTAAAATAATTTGATGTTGGTCCCATTCGATGGAACGATATAATTCAATAGGAGGGCGAGTTTCGTGGTGACCTGGAGACAATGTATGTTTTAGTACTTGGACAAACACTTGTATAATACATACAATTGTCGTGAATAATTAAAGTTTTGCTGTTATTTTTACAATGGAATATTTCTGTTTTAGATAAATCTTTCAATAATCATAGAGTTGAAAAGCTTTGTATACAAATATATATACTTGTCATATCGTGCAAATTTAAAAAACGATAAATTGAGGTCCGCTCGATAAGAAGTTTTTTGATAATGTTTTTTTTTTCTATTTTTCTGAGGTTGTTATTTTGTTCCTATCTATTGGATTTTTACCAAAATCATTCCATCCAGGAAGACCTCTGTTTTTCAAGATTACAATACTTTTCTCTATGAAATTTCATCAGAACCCCAATTTTGCACAAATTAAATTTTGTCCTACCAGAATATAGAATAAGTAGTTTTTTAGCTATGCCGCGTACAGAGTGAACGACAGATTGATGGAAATGGGAAAAGATGTTTTTCGCGGTCTAGGAACCCTAAAACGCAAAAGGTAATGTTTTTCAGGAATAGAATACTTTTCTTTATATTTCATCAGAACCCCAATTTTGAACAAATTAAATTTTGTCCTACCAGAATATTCTTCAAATTTCTCTACCCCCATAAATTTGCCAATTTTTTTGTCATCTCGATAATCGAGATATATGGATAAAAATATGTTTAATCCCCTCGTATGAGGGAAGTAAAAATCCTGAAAAAATCATCCTCCCAGATTTTTTACAGATTTTCATGTTTGAAGATTTCTAGCTGCCAAAAAACCAGATTTGCCATTTCCATCGGTCTGTCTGTCTGTTTTCAGCATATCTAAAAAATCTACTTATCCGATTAAATTTAAATTTTGGTTAAAAATTAATAGTAATATGGAGATGGAACTTACATTTTCATAAAAATTCGTCATGATGGAACAAAAAGGCGGCCTGAAAAATGGATGAACTGATGAAACTTGGTACGAATGAAATATGGCAGGACAAAATAGCTCCGTAGCAAAATGATTAACAATCAATGTCAAAAACTACTTATTTGATTGACTTAAAATTTTGCACAAAAATCCAATAAAATTTAGGGATCGACTGGTAAAGTTTTGAAACAAATCTGACATAGTGCAATAAAACGGCGACCTGCTTAAAAATAGTAATATGGAGGCCTATTAAAATATCTAAGAAACAAAGATGAGGAAATGAGTCATGCTTCACTTTCCTCATAGGATGAGGAAGGCTTCATAATTAGGGAAGAAACAAAATACTAGACCAATTTTTTGTAGAAAACTATACAATGTAGGACACGAAACTGAAATTCATGGTAACATTGGTGACAAATTTACTCTAAAGCCTCTCTTCATTTTATTCAATTTTTAATACTGCATATATTAATTAAAAAATTAATATCTTCCAGAATCTTTACGTTCTAAACGATGGCGGCGGCTCACTATATTTTTCTTGCATACATTTAAAATTACGCATGCACAGCGGCCACTTACAGCACAGTTTAAGAAAGATTATATATAGGCTCTGCTTATAGAATACGCTAAATGGCTTATCAACGGTCATTATAAGTACGGAATAACTTAGTGTATTCAATCAACAATGAAATAAGGCTTAAGTTAATAGTTAAAGCAGGTCGAAAATTGGAAGTTTTCATAACATTTTACATTCGTTATCTTCATATCGTTCTATAATTTTGATATAACATTTAGTGGTGTGCAAAATTCTAGCATTCGATACTTCATACTCGATGCTTTCAAATATCGGTAGTATCAAATACTTTCCTGAAAAAGTATCAGATACTACAGCGTATTACGTGCCTGCATACAAACTTTATGTTATTTGAATTAGTTTTAAGATTTTTAATATATTACTGTTTAAGTGTAATTATTTTTATAAATAATTTGTAATTGAGGTTAATGCATTAAATAAAAAAAACTAGGAAATATCTTTTGTTCCTTTTTTGAAACTGCTTCCGTTACCAGTGAACGTATTTGTTCTAAAACGGGACAAATAATTTCTGACCATAGAAGCAAATTTTGCCAAGGAACTAATTTTTTAAATGCCAATGATATTTGTTAGATTTTAAAATTCATCTTAATTTCTATTAAAAACTTTATTATTTGTATTTTTGTTACCTAAATAAGTAGAAATAATTATTCAGGTACAATTAAATGTTTTTATAAGTTTTTTACCTATTTTATTGTAATTTTTCTTTTACGATTTTTTATGATGTTATATATGACTGAATAAGTAAATATAAATGTTAGTACACGTGTAAATATACCAATCAAATAATTTTGATTATCTATTTTTCCTTTATTCAATTCAATTATATATTTTTTATACTCACAATGGTCACAAAAAATCCACCGTTTACATATTGATATTGATATTGTAATCAAAGAGCTCTCTTACTATTAATCATAAAAGTATCAAAGTATCAATACTATCGGATATGGTAAAAGGTATCAATTGCACATCACTAGTAACATTTGCATTATTAGTAATGTTGCCAACAATAGAACCTCCATGACTGATAGAATGACAGATGAAACTTGCATTATTTGCGCGTAAAAATCAAACTGTGGAGACTTCATGTGGTATAAAGCGATGCATCAATATGAAATTATAAAATGTAAAAACATTGAAAAGTCCTAAAAAGTGTATTAAGCAATACAGAAAATTTGTAGTTCAAAATGTTGAACTATTTTTAAAATAATTTGATTATTTTTCAACTTTATTAAATAATACGTTAATTTTATCACTCGCAGTACATTGGCTTTTTTTAATTTTTTGTATTTTTAGTTTTAAGTTTATGCACTAATGTTATAAATTTAAAATATCTACTATAAGATTAGATTATAATTACTGTCGTGTACCTGTAAAATTGAATTAATTCTTATTGTATGAGATTATTTAGGTTCATTTCATTTTTCACGTCCTGTAGAGTAAATTTCTCTTATTTTAAAGCAATCTTTATACTATATAATTATTCAATAAATAACGAATATTTGACTTGATAAAACTATTGTTAACAATAGCCATAATATTTGTAGAACTCCTAATTACCTAGTTGATAAAATGTAAATAAAGTAATTATTCCTCCAGCTATTAAGGTTTTTTTAGAATAAAAAAATATGTTTTATAAGTCAGAGATAAATAGTTTTTTAATGGTTAGTACGAAGCTGTATTTTTTTGCAAAAAGCAGATGTTACAAGAAGCTAAAATTTCCTAAACGGAAAAAGAACACAACATTACAAGGATTAATTTAAAAAAATTGAATGTTAAACATTACTGTTTGATGGTTTAATATCAAAATTTGGATTTTAGCTTTTAAAATTAACGAACTAAAGAATGAAAGAATACTCAATACAACTGAAAACATTTAAGCCATAGAAATACGATAACATATTTTGTAAATTAACTCAAATGTCTCGAAGTGCTTAATTACCGTGAGAATATGACATTTATTTTTAATAATTTTATACAATATTTGTAACACTTTGTATTTAATTAATGTGAATTTCAGGTAAAAAACTTAAGGTATTTAATTTTAAAGGACTAGTACACAAGAAAACTTATTATACATCTCAAATAGTTCTTTAATTTCCATTTTTTAGAGCTGCACTAAGCAAAATATGTTTAATTAGAATGGTCCATCAGGTGCCTAATGTTGGACAGCACTCTTCTAAGCAGCCGATTGACAAATAGTCGCGCAGACATATTCTGCAGAAAATTTTAATTAATAAAATGTAATATAAAAGTAAAATAACTTGTGGAAATTAATTCATGTCCAAAACTTATTAATCTGATAAAAATAAGAATAAAAGACCAAATCTTTTGGTTTCGAGACAAAATAGCTATTTTTCTAATAAGTGCGCAAAGTGATACTTTCCCGCACGCAAAAGCAATTAGACAAACGACGCGAAGCAGAGTTCGGATAAGCTTTAGGTGCGGGAAAGACTCTTTGCGCAAGTAGTAGGAACAATATTTTTTCTACGAGTGTTACAATTTTTACAAAGTTTTTACCTATTTATATAGGTAGGTTCTAAGCGCAGGTATAACAATAAAATTGCAAAAAACCTTAAATAAATTAGAAACACTTTTTATTTTAACTTAAAACATAAATAATATTACTTATTATTATTAACAATATTAATATTGAAAGTTCAATTTGTGGCATGCTGCAAATTTAAAGCTGAGTGCAACTGGTTTCTTGAGAAAGCTAATGAATATGGTTTGTTATCTGGCGTTAATGAATGAAATGGAACTTCAATGGTTTTCTGGCAAATTGACAAAATTGGTATTTCAACTGGATGATTTTTTGCACTGCCACTTACAATATTGTTGCATAACTCTTTCTTGTATGTAGTTGAGTCGATAATATATCCCTCCGCTACTGTTGATGACTTCAACCTCCTAAACGCTTTACATCGGTAAGTCCTTTTCCGGAATCGGCCAGCAAAGTTGCAGAGGAGCGACGAAAACTATGCCCGTGTAAAGTTCAGGGTTGGACAATTTTCGAAATGCCCCAATTTCTGAGGGCATCTTCACCAAACTGTTAATCCCGTTGAACTTTGCGCACGCAAATGAGTGCGCAAAGTAGTCCCTTCGCGCACGTTCGTAGAAAAAAGATATTTTTCTCGTGCATGTCTAGACATTTTTAAATCAAATTCGTAAATTGTGTAATATATCTAATATTAGTAACGTAGCTAAACAAACAAGGTATTATTTTATTTTCAGGAGTCATTGGCCATTTTTAGAGCAAAATAGAATTCCATATTCTATTCTGTGATTTTTTGAATATTCTGCACCGTGTATAAATTATTTAGCAAATTTTCCATTAACGCATAACTAATTTGAAGGTCAAATGCATATCGGACGTAGAACATGGCATTCATAACTGTAATGGATATGCATTGTGACCTTCAAATCAAGTATGCATGAATTGCTAAATAATTTATAACCGAAATAGAATGTTCAGAAAATCTAGATGCCAAAAAATTGCAGAACAGAATGAGGGATATGATCACAGCATACTATAGTAAGCTGTGATATGACTTGGCGGTAGAAATGGGCATTGACGTTGTAATAGAAGTTTCGTGAAGTTTAAACGAAACGCATCCCGAAAAAAAAAACACTGTAGTACATTTTTAAAATATATTTAGTTTATTTAAATTAGCTATGGTAGACTGAGATATATATATATTATATATATATATATATATATATATATATATATATATATATAATTTTTATTGCGCTACAAACATATACAGAAAGATTCGCAGTCATTTTTTACCTTTTTTTGAACATACAGTTTAAATATATATATTTTTTTCAATTTCGATATTTATATATTATTTTATATGGAATCATTTGTACAGTGTTACGAAGTTGCTTTTAATAATATGGGAAAACGTTGCTTTCAAACGGCTATTTAAAATTGTTTTTGTTATACAAATTAGCTCAAATCAACTATGTATTCTCGCAATATAAATAAAATTAAATTATTAAACCTTGCAAAAAAGAGGTATGAGGGGTAATATATAATATAGATGCATTACCAACCACTCACGTAGAAAATCCGAGAAGCTGCATGTACTTTTGTCCTTTTTGAGAATTTTAGAAAAAGTTTGTGCCGGGAACTAAGGCAAGAATATAAATTGTTAATTATATTGTAAAAATAATATAGATAGTGATCTAGATAAAATTTTGAGCATGTCTGTTTTAGTTATAAAAGTTTTGCTTATCTTACGGCCAGTGGCAAAAAACTCAATTAAAGTTTAGAATGTTTAACGGAATGTCAAATTTGACAGCGAGTTCCTAGATTTCTACAAGCAACCTATCAAATCCGAAAGTTCGGTTAAATATTCTAAACAGCAATTAAGTTTTGTGCAACCGGCTGAGAACAACGTATCCATTAATTGAAAAAATTGGCCAATGGATAGAATAATCCAAAAAAACTTTATTTACTTCACGTTTTTCTTAACTTATTCAAAAAAATCGGAAAATTTCCTTTACCCAGAACCTCCCTCGTGATGATATTGGGAAGTGAAGTGTGACCTAATTTAGTTCAGTAGATAGTTATTTAGGAGCATATATATATATATATATATATATATATATATATATATATATATATATATATTGTCTTTTCATTTTGTTGCAACATATTGGATTCCTACCAATATTTTACCAGTTTCTACCTACGCCAACCTTGATTTTTATAATATAAAATAAATTCAATAAGCAGTTTTTACCTTGACACACACCGCGATTTTGTTACGTCATATTGAATTCGTTCTAATTTATCCTTACTTCATATTTAATTTTTCTCCAAAATTTAAAGTCATTTGAGTAAGAAGATTCTTTTACGTTGATTATTTAAACATTTTATTCGGCCGCCATTGTTTTCCGCTATATTGAATTCGTAACTTTTTACTTTATCTCTATATCACACTTGATTTGAAATTAATTTAAAAGTAAGTTTTTCAGGTTGATTTATTAAATATTTGATTAGGCGCCATTTCGTTTTGCTATCTTATATTCAAACCAAAATGTTACCAATTCATTCTTATGTAACACTTGATATTTATACAAAATTTGAGGTAAATTGGATAATTAGTTTTTGGTAATAATTTTTTTAACGTTTCACTAGGCTGTCATCTTGTTACGGCATATATGATTTTTACTAAAATGTTATCAGGTCATTGCCATATGTCTTTGAATGTTTGGGTAAAATTTGAAGTCAATCTGATGAGTAGTTTTTGAGGTATGTCGGGAACTGACATACCGACAGACGGACTGAGGGAATTGATAAAACATATTTTTTGGCATCTAGGGACGCGAAAACGCGAAGATATGTAAAACCCGAGAGGAGGATTTCTTCTGATATCAAAAATATATTTTGTCGCCATTTTGTTCCGCCGCCTTGAATTAGTACCACAGTTTTAATAATTTATCTCTATACTACAATTTGTTAAGCACACAATTTGAAATCCGTTCATTAAGTAGTTTTTTCAGGCTGAATTTTTAAATATTTTATTAAGCCGCTATTTTGTTGCGCAATCTTGGATTTATACGAAAATTTTTACCAATTGATTCCTACATAATATTTGATTTTTGTGCCAAATTTGAGATAAATTAGATAAGCATTTTTTAGTACTCATTTTTTTAACATTTCCCTAGGCCGCCATTTTGTTTTGCAATATTTGATTTTTATCAAAATATTACCAAGTCATCCCCATATTACCAATATTTGACCAAAATTTAAACTCAATCGGGTAAGTAGTTTTTTAGCTGTACCTCGGACAGGCAGGACGACAGACCGATAGAATCGAGAAAACATGTTTTTCGTCAACTACGGACCTGAAACGAAAAGATCTGAAAAAAGGGTGATTTTTTCACCATTATAATACTTCTGTTTTACGAGGGAAGTAAAAGGAAGGAAAATTCCGCCTAAAAGAGAAGTATTGTAAACGTGAAAAAGTCGCCATCCGAGATTTTTTCGGATCTATGCATTTCAGGGTTCCTAGATACCGAAAGAAGAAAAATTAAGGGTCATATAGAGATGACCTGGTAACATTTTGGTAAAATTCTAATTTGGCAAAACAAAATGGTGACCTATTGAAATATTAAAAAACGTATGAATATAAAACTACTTATGCAATTTATCTCAAATTTTGCACAAATATTAATTATTATATAGAAATGCACTGGTAGAATTTTGGAACGAATTCAAGATGGCGGAACCAAATCGCTATTATAAATCTTAATGGATGTGTAAAATGTTAAATACGTTTTTTTCTTGGCATAAACATTTCTTGTCTCAATAAATTAGTTGTTTGGTGACGAAAGGTGGGATAATCTAGAAATAAAGGGTTTTATATGTTTTTTGGGGTTTCTAACGACACGAAGTTCAATTTGGCAAATCATTTTCATTTTTAACAGCTCGTCTTGCTGATTTTCTACATTTATGTACAGAAGGCGCCTAGACACATTATTAGATTACCATCGTTCCTACGTATTCTCCCGGGAAGATTTGAACAAAAAAGCTGTAGGGTAGCTGTGGGATCATCCTATAGGTGGAGAGTGTATTAGAAAATAATACAAATCGGTAAATTTCCTTTACCTGGAACTTCCCTCATTATAAATATTTGCTTTTATTAGGAATAGTGAAGAGTGAAGCAATTTAGTTCAGTACATAGTTATTTTGGAACAGATATATACTGTCTTTTCAAAAATTTTTATTGGACGCCATTTTATTCCAATATATTGGATCATTACCAATATTTTACCAGTTTCGACCTATGCCACACTTGATTTTGGGCATCATTGGTACAAAATGTACAGTCAATTGAATAAGAAGACAAACCGACGGACTTGATAAAACATATTTTTGGCATCTGAAACCTGAGAGAGTGATTTTTTCAGATTACAAAAATTTTATTTGGCCGCCATTTTGTGCCGCCATCTTGAATTAGTACCACACTTTTATTATTTCATCTCTATACTACAATTAATTATGGCACACAATTTGAAATCAGTTCATTAAGTAGTTTTTTCAGGCTGAATTTCCTTGATTCCTACATAATACTTGATTTTTGATGCAACATTTAAGAAAAATTGGATAAGCACTTTCTTAGTAACAATTTTTTGAACATTTCACTAGACCCCCATTTTGTTTTACCATATTGGATTTTTATCAAAATGTTACCAGATCATCCCGATATGACCATATGATAAGTCAATTGGGTAAGTAATTTTTTAGCTATGCCGCAAACAGACATACCGACAGACAGACAGACTGACAGACAGAGAGATAGACAGACCGACAGACAGACAGACCGACGGAATCAAAAAAAACATGTTTTTCGTTATCTAGGGATCCTGAAACGTAAAGATCTGAAAAAATCTCGCAGGGTGATTTTTTCACGATTACAATACTTTTGAGGGAAGTAAAAATGCCACAATCGCCCTGTTTTGAATATTTTTCCTCGAAGAATATTCCGCGATAACTTCAAAATGTTTCAATATATTGCATTTAAATTTGGTGCATGGGGAAGGAAGCAATTTTTTTCTCGTCGGGCTATTTCGAATATTTCGATTATTTCGGTAATTATATCACATAATGTTGATAATGACATAACTCTATTCTGGACACATTACATTTGCTGTGTTAGTAAATGATATGTGTGGTGGACAGGCGCTGAAATTGAAAGGAGGGGATGGTCCAAATCATTGATTTTCGGTGTATTTCAATTTTACTAATTATTTTAATTTTTAGCAATTTGTATTATTGATTCTCTATAAGTATGTAGTATGTATAATTTTAAAAATAATGAACTCCATTACTTGTAAACAAGGTCAAGTATGCACGTCTCTGACTACCTTAGATTAGTACACAGGAAGATACATAACAACACAATATAACGTGACTGAGTGATTATTTTCCCCTAAACCGCCTCGTAAACATATGTTTGTTTAAAAAATCTCCCTTTGTATATTAGTTTCATATTATATTGCCTTTCGGTGCTAATTAAATCGGTTTGAAATGCATGGTGTCAATCATTTGAAAAGCATGGTGGCAATGTCACTGATGTCTATCAATTGATTCCGTAGATCGGTTAGCGTTGTTCTCCAGTTTTTCTGCGTTTTTCTCTAGTGTTTGTAGTTTTTGTGACCAATTAAATTCTATTTATGGCCCACTAATGACTAAACCGTGCACTGTTTGTGGTCAGGTGTGGAAAACTGGATCTTGTTTATCTTTCTACAGGTACACTACTACTACTATCGGCACATAGTGTTAAACTGGGAAATTTTAAAAATAAAGTAATATTTTAATTCTTATATTTTCAGTTATACGATATATAAGTATTTTAAATCCCATCAATTTTAGATTTCCTGGAGATATAGAAAGGAAACAGGGATGGTAAAGAGCTTTGATAGTGTTAAGAGATGGAATTTTGTATATTCGAGACCTTTTCAACTCAATGATTTTAGTTATAAAGAAATTAGGTCGGAAAGTATTAAAAACCAATACAGTTCCTATTTTGGACCAGGAATTTGCTGCAGATAAGATCCAGGTTAGCTGTTATAAAATCAAATTGACCATTGTTGTAAGTATGATTTACTCATATCATATAGTGTCTCTGTCACTAAAGTGTCCCCGAACATTTCTTTTCAAGGTTGTTGTACTAAATCCTGTTCCAAGTTTTTTATAAGACCCTCTACTGTAAGGATAGGATTTTATAGAACACCATGCTGCTATTCCCAAAAAACTAATTTTAAGTAGGTAAGTACTTTGTTGGTTTTTTTGATGTGGTATAATAATTAGTTTTCTACCTTTACTTTTTATTGAATAACTGTTTTCTTCTTTTTGTAATATTTTACCATGTTTTTTTATGCAAAAAAAAACCAAAAAAAATCATTAATGTCCATTTTTTTAAATTAAATAGTGCTTATCCTTTCGAGAGTAGTTAGTTTCTAGTAAAAAAGTCGTATGAAACCTTGATAGTATATGTATATACTAGAATACTATAGAAGTAAACTATCTTCGTTTTTGGAGTCGTGTCGAAACGATATAAGGAAAAGTTGGTTAAGAGAAGGTATTGACTAATATACATCTTACACTAATAGATAAAAAAATGAAACAGGTTACACCTGCCAGATGCGAATCTTTTTTATACAAAGCGGGACTAACTTTTATCGTTTTTCCAGTTGGCGTCCGCACCAATCGTCAATACAGTTCTATGGCGCGCGGCGGCTGTTCCGCCGCAGTCACGTCTGGTAGGTGTAATTTGTGAAATTGGTAGCTTTCTTAAGTTTCAATTTTTTTTTACTGCTTGTATATTTTTTTTAAATAACCTAATTTTTGGATGTTTCAAAACATACAGGTTTTTAACTTTTGGTTATTAAAAAAAAATTACAGTTGATAAACAAATGCAAAGGAAATTTCGTCAAAGGTGAAAAATATATTTGACAATAACTTTTTATTTTAAACAACTTTTGCAAAAACAACGGCACTTTATTCCAGCGAATGTCTAATAATTTTTTTAGACACTCTGTATAAAATTTGTACAAAATAACAATATTTTCAAGGGTTTCAAAACAAGCTGTTGTTTTTATAAAAAATTATTTTTTTTTGTTTTTTTTAATCAACCAATAAAAAATGAGCAATTTTTGCCATTCCTATCTTAAGTTATTTAAATAAAGTTGTAGCTCATAAATGGAACGTATGATACTTTAGCTCCCTAATACAGCAAACTTCTTGTTTTTATTTCGTTTACGTTCTATATTTATGAAAAAAAAGTTGCAATTTTATTTAAATAACTTAAGTTTGCTTGCTAAAAATCGCAAATTCGATATGTGCATTTATCATTCAGAGAGCTTTAAGCAGTCCGATGACAACTTTGTACAAGTTTAAAATTTACATGTTATTTTGCTATGTTTCCAACACTTATAAACCACTCAACATAAAGTTATAAAAAAACATTAAAATGGTTCTATGAGAGCATATACATGCCAATAATGAACAATTTTTGGCATTCTACCTTAAATCATTTAAATAAAGTTGCAGCTAATAAATGGAACTCTTTATAATACAGGAAATTTCTTTTTTAAACTTTTATAGGTAATACGTTCCATTTTTATGAAAAATTTTTCGATATGTACATTTATTATTCAGAGAGCTTTAAACAGACCAATGACAACTTTGTAATAAACATCATATAAAAACAAATTTCTAGGTAGTTTAAAATTTGCGTGTGATTTCCAACAGTGATTAACTACCCAGAATAACAAAGATATAAATTAATAAAATGGTTCTATGAGAGCCTATAGTTTTAATCATTTAAATTTTATACCTTCTTAGGTCAACAGGTATTATATCAAAGATGCTTTAAACTAAAAGATCTTCTCTCTTCACTAATTTATAGGGAGTCACTTTGAACTTAAACATATTTAATTTTTCCAATGACCCAAAGTCCAAAGTTAGCTTAACTACAACTGCTACAGAAATATCCTTGGAACATCTGAATTTACACCGACCGCTTATCATGGTTCCGTATACATCGTACATCGATTTTACTCCCGGAAGATTTGATCGAGTTGGATGATTTTTTTTAGAAGTATTGCCAGGATCATGCCACAGGGAGCATAAATATGGAATGGCATGATGGTGTCATTTTAAATATTTTTCTTATAGCACTGTTGAATCGTAATTAACCAAAAAAAATAATTTGGGTTTGGCTGGAGGTGCATTCCCGTCTTAATGAGGCATTTTTTTTGTCGTCAGGCTATTTCGATAAGAAATTGTTAATTTTAATGAATGTTAATAATATTATGTGACTTTATTCTAGAAACAAAGTTTAGTTCTACTAGTCATTTTCATTTTTGATAGTTTGTATTAATGATTTTCATAAATATGATATAGATTTGTATAGTAACCATAATTTTAGTACAATTTTACTTGTAATAGAACTTTGTACTTGTTTGGTTTAGTAGGGACGTTCGACATTTTAACCAAGATTTTGAAAACTTTGAGCCTGACCTTTAAAATACCACTTCAAATAAACATTTTTAAACTCAATGGTTTGGAGAAGGTACACAAGACACACTCATAAATTTCTGTACGACGCACTGTGGGGCCAGAGAACCTTTAAAATAGTGAATTATTCAAAAATATTAAACTGCAAATATCTTCACAATTTTATTTATTATGGGTAAGTAGGCTATGAAGCATCCCAAAACAATCGAATTATATTGATATCTTGTCATGGAGATGCGCAAACACGTTCAAAAGTTTGACATATTTGTTATTGTTAGCAGTTATTAATTTACCTTATTAAAAATTGCATAATATAACCGGTGAAAATAAGTGTTTCGTGAATTACAAAATATTTTGTGATGAATGATGTTCAAGCAGGTAAGTTAATAATTATTTAGGCCATTAGTTCTTTTTTCTGAATTATTACATATTAGTGCAAATGTTTGTAAAAAAATAAATTTTAAGTTATTTGACAAAAAATATTTTAATGTTCTACACACAGATACGTATTTTGTCATACCTGGTTTTCTTCTTTAATCTTATGACTTTTCAAAAAAAAATATAATTTGTGCAACTTTTTGCAACTTGTTGATTAATTGACATTTTTATTTGCCTATTATTTTACCTACAATGTAAGACCAATTTTAGCTCCACACTTTTTTATTGCCAATAACTATTGTATGTTCCTGCAAAGTTGTCAAATTTTGATCAAAATCTTTTAAACAGTGTTGTAGTTGATCACGACTTTCTAAAATAATGCATAAAAGTCGATAATTTAATAAATAATTATTATTAGTATCAATTTTGGGTCTTCTCTTTCTTCACTTCTTATTTTTTTTTCTAGACGTACGATCTCATCGAATTCGCAAAATTGATATTTTTGAAAGGGGAAAAGATGTCAATGATATTTTTAATACCTTATTGTCTATAACTTGTCCCATCTGCCAAAAGAAAAATAAACAAAAAATAAAACAAATTTTAAAGAGTTTGAATAACCAATTTACACAAAAATGGAATAAAGTTTTTCGTATAAAATCAAAATTTATTAATAAGAATAGATTATGGCTGGACAAATACATAACTTTACCATGCTGTCCCGGTAAAGTTGGGAGACCCAAAGAAAACAATTTTAATAATTTAAGTTATTCTGCAAAATTTAAAAGAACCGAATGTTTACGAAAATTTGAAACGAATGAACTTTTGTTTGCGTCTAAAATGGGTTTAAGGGCAGACGGGAAATCACAAGCAGCCAAACAATTACTAACCATTGAACACAAATCCAATCCAATTAGTGAGATAAATCGACTTAGTGATGATAGTACTTTGGCAATGATAGTAGATTCTAGATTGTCCAAAAGACAGTACCAAAATATTCGAGACTCTGCAAAAAATAACAAAACCGATATTTATCCATCTTATAATAATATTAGAGAAGCTAAAAAACGATGTTATTTTCCAAATGTTATTTCCACTGAGCATTCAGTAACAGTCGATCTGAAATCCCTCTTAGACCACACTACACGCAGGCTCTTGTCTACTCTTGATCTGGAAAACTATAACATAACTCAGAAAATTGTTTTAATCTCTAAATGGGGAATGGATGGCAGTTCTGGTCAGGCAGAATATAAACAGGCCTTTTCCGATAACAGATTCACCGATTCTAACCTACTTCTTACTTGTGTGGTACCTATTCAGCTTTATACAAAAAACAAAAAAAATCAAAACGTAATGTTGTGGAACAATCCAACGCCTTCGTCAACCAAACTATGTCGACCACTAAAAATGCAGTTTTTAAAAGAAACGAAGGAAAACAGCATAAATGAGACCAAAGCAGTTCAAGATCAAATAAAGGCATTATTGGAAACCCAATTTACCACCAAGTTCTCAAAAGTGTTATTTATAAAACATAACTTGTATATGACCATGCTGGATATGAAAATGATTAGTTCCATAACTGACATGTCCTCACAAAAATGCTACCTGTGCGGAGCATCTCCGGTTGAGATGAATAACTTGGAAAAAGTTTTACAAAAACCTATAGTCGACGACTATCTACTTTACGGAATATCCTCGCTCCACGCTTGGATAAGGTTTGTGAATTTTATATTTTATTGTAGGTACAGGAGGGTAATCCACCATATTTTGAACATTAAAATTCTCCGTTAATATTGGTGGTATTATTATTTGCAAATCTTTTTTTTTAATGGTGCACCATATTATTTTATAATAGGTATAATGGTCAAAATATGGTAGGCTATTAGTTGGACCTAGCTAGTACTTTTACTACACCACACACCCTAGATCGCCCAGATACAACAATCACTATTTTGGATAAAATGTCTGACTTTTGATTTTTTTTTTAGATCTTTTGAGTTTCTTTTAAAACTGAGTTATCGACTACCACTAGAAAAATGGCAAGCCCGTGGTGATGAAGCCAAGGAAGTAACTAAAATTCAAAAGCGTCGAATTCAAGATGAATTTAAATCTCAAATTGGAATAATCGTAGATCAACCGAAACAAGGGGCTGGAACATCCAATGACGGCAATAGCGCTAGAGCTTTTTTCCAAAACCACTTGATATCTTCACGCATAACTGGGGTCGATAAAGACTTAATATATAGATTTTATATTATCCTCCAGGTAATCGCTAGTGGGTTATACATTAAATTAGAGGTATTTAAAGCCTACACTTTGGATACTGCTAAGCTTTTTCTCTCCCTATACCCTTGGTATCGAATGCCTGTGAGCGTACACAAAATTCTGTTACATAGCCATGAAATTATAAACGCTTTACCAGTGCCCATTGGCCAATTTTCCGAGGAGGCCCAAGAAGCCCGCAACAAAGAATATCGGAGGTACCGGGAACATAACTCTAGGTAATGTAACAGGATTTTCACAAATATGGATGTTTATAATAATTTGTGTGTTTCATCGGATCCAGTTATAACGAGTTTGCGAAGAAAACCCACAACACCAAAAAAAAGTTTTGCTCCTGAAGCGCTGAGCCTCTTCAAGTGACAGTGATTCTGAATAAATGTGTTAGAGTTATTTTTTTTTCAGTCTCACCATACAAATTTATTTCTCATAACCCTGTACTTTACATCTGTAATATTTTTTACACTTCTAGACTTTCCAGGGTATGCCGAGATTAAGTTTTTTTTGTTTAAAGTTAAAAATAAAACAGTTTTTCTTATTGTGTCATTATTTTCGCACACGGTGTATGACACCGTTGTACAAATTCTAAACTAGCTTCAAATATGTTTTACAAAATGCTAAACTAAGGTTTTTTAAGCGTTTCATCACAAAAAAAATGCATAAAGCCTAACTTAACACTTTTTCCACATTTCAAGAGGTTTCTGGCCCACAGTGCGAGGTCTCGTATCTTTATTTATGCTTTTTCAACAACATAATAGCCATGTTACTAATTAGTGTAGATCACATTTGTATATAAAACTTTACTACTTAAACTGATACATTGTAATATTAAAAAATAAAAAGTAAATTATGAACTTCCAAAATATGCCAAGAATATTATGTTAGAGTACGTATTTTATCGTGAGTTTAGGCCAGGTTTTCAATACCCTTACATTTTACCATCAAAATATGTGAAATCTAAAGTCATTTCAAAGTGTAAAGGAGTGTATCTAAGTCTTCTTGTAAAACATGCCCCCCAAATGGATTCCTATAAATTGAAGTTTTCACATGAACACCTTATATGTTTAAGCGATACAATTGTACTGTTTACCTATAATCACATCGAAAAACCCAATGAAAAAATATCTCACTAGAGATATTTAAATATTTTTATCCATTCATACTATCACAATTTCACTCCGCCAGTGGTTAATGTTTGTAAATAGCAATTTGTAAATAAACACGTTATACTCCCCTACCGCATTTTCTAGGTTATCCTTGAGTCACAATGCTCAATGTATTTGGTATTGGGGCTACGTATCTTTCTGTATATTTAATCTAAGCTGACTACGGTGTGCACCTTTCTCTCTCTAGACACAATTTTGGTGGAGCCTATTATAACTCATCATGGGCGCATGTGAAAATAGTGAAAATACCGAAATGTTAAAAAATGTTTACTAAAAAACTGCTTATCAAATTTACTTCAAATTTTACACAAAAATCAAGTTTGAGAAAATGCAGTAAAATTTTGGTACGAGTCCAAAATGACGAAACAAAATGGCGGCTTAATAAAATATTTAAAAATTCAACTTAAAGAAAGTACATAATGGATTGTGCATTTTTGTTTCTGGTGTGCATTTTAGTTTTTAGTATAATTTACTTGGTTTTCTTACTTTAACATAACATAACTCAAACTTATAATTCGGTTAACATTTGGATGGATGAGACGTTAGATCTTTGTAAAATAAAGTGGAGCCATCAAAAGATATGTGATATGGGTCGACAGCATACTTAAACATTTAAAACACAGGTTATATTGAAAAAAATAAAACATCATGCATATTTTTAATATGATATATATGTATAATTTGAATATTTTGGTTGTTTTTTCTACACATTTTTCAATTATTTGCCGAAGTATTTGATAAAAAATAAAGGAAAACAGTTTAGATTTTTAATAAATAGTTCAAGAAAACGTGGCCGAAAAAAAAAACAGAGTTCAGATTTGTAATAAAATTCCCAAAATCTCCCAAATAAACAAAATAAGTTTAACCGAAATATTACCAAATATTTTATCACTTTAATAAGGGATCATGTCAAGAAAATACATAATTTTGAGGTTACATTATAAAAGCAATCGCGCTTGCTGAGACTAAACCCAACACAAAAAGGGATCGAAACGATTGTATTTTTCAAATCATTTGTCAGAGCGGTGCGTTCTATAAAGGTGAAACGACCTCTTGATGTAAGAATTTAAGAACACCGAAAACAAACGCACAAACAGGAGAGGCATTAAGGTCGGATATTGTCGAGCATACTTGGTCTAAACACCATATATTACAGTGGTTGGAGGCCAAAAATTATACACAAAGAGCACCACTGGTGGAAAGAAAATTCTAGAAATCAGCATTTATTGAATATAGCGACAGAATTTTCAACAAGTCGAATATTAAAATACATAGGTGATCTTTACTAGGTTACGCCGATTCTCTCAACCTCCGTAACTAGGGGCTTCATGCATCACAGGTTTGCGCTTGATAACGACTAGAGAATTACACTAGTAGAAACTTTGCGAAGAAACTAATAATAAAGACAAGTCCAACAAATAAGTTCTTGTCATAAAAAATAATTATTTTTTACCATACACCATTCTGTTTTGCAAAAATAAACCCCCTTGAAAGTTTTTTACGGTTTTCTTTTTGTGCCCATTTTACTAATTTCTTTTTAAAAAAACTAATAACAAATTCTCATTAAGCATTATTTTTTTTGTAAATTGATACTCACATTAATGTTTGTGATTTTTTTCACATTTCGTCATTTTTGCAAGATGACCGAAAAAACATATTTTGCACTAGCATGCATAGCCTTCAAAACAGCTGAATAACGGTTCAGAATATTGAAAATTTAAGATACCGAAAAGTTACACAACAGAATAAGGAATTTCACAATTTCACAACCGAAAATATAACACTGTCAATTTTTGTAAAACTTATTTATCCACTTTATTGACATTAAACTGCTTATGGTGAAATTTTGTGACATTTGAGTGTAACTTAAACAGGGAAAACTTGCACCAAACAGGAAAGTATTTACTTCTTTTCTAATGAAACTTTGAGTTAAAGGATGTCCATTTTCATCTTGGTATTTTAACAAAATGTCCAGAAAAGGCAACTTCCTTTTTTTTCGTTTTCGATTTCTCTTTTCCTCTTTTCAATGACATCATTGAACACATTTTCTGTATATAGTCATAACTCAGATAGTAAAACAAATCATTCATCTTTAGTGGATTAAGAGCTCTGTCTACAACAATTTTGCACATTCCGGCTACAGCATTTTGGAAATCAGAATGTGCACCTTTTTGTACGTTTAATTGGACACCAATTGCATTTTCTGAAAATATTAAACTAGATAATATTTAACGATATAAAAACAGTAGACACCTCTAAAAGCACACTAGTTATACTTACAGCAAATGACATCCAAAGTAAATCTAGTAACATAGGGGTAAATATCCACCTCATTTTTGTTAATTTCTTTTTGTAACAGACAAATGAAAATTGAAGTTGGTTCGTCAAATAGGTTATTGTTATATGTCTCTAAAATTACAAAATGAAATAGAGTAGTCAAAAAAGACTTTTTCTCCAACGATCACCTAAAATAAGAAAATATCTACTCCCATGCTTAGAAAAGTTCCTAAGTTTACATTTTAAAATACCTGTTAAAAGGTAACAACGCACTTAATAGAATTTCTATAAATTGCTCTGCTGTTCTTATTAAATTGCTGAGGAAATAGTATATTGTATAAAAAGTTTTGAAAACTACTTTTTTCACATGTACCAGCTTAGTCACATGAGACGTAAGCGATTCAGCAACCATCAACTATATGTCGTTGTATAAAATAAGATATGAAGTAGGCTGTATTTTGCACACGGTAGCTGACGAATGACGACCCAATTTGAGCCGTGGTAAATGATTTACCATGTCATGCGAAATTAGTCGTTTACAACCCTTGCTGTTTGCGCGTTTTTTGGACGCTTTCATAGCAGTCGTAGAAAAAAGAAAATTAACCTAATCTAGCGAAATAATTTCTATAGTCCAAAGTGGTGTATTTTTTAAATTATGAAACCAAGAGTTGGGTAAAGTTTAATTATTACAGCCACAGTGCATGTTAAAGTTTAACTCGGTTTGTAGATTGATCTTCGAGGTCTCTACAGTCATGTTTTCAAATTGTCTTCCAGGTATTATTTTTGTAATTATGTTGAGTTGCTAAATTGATAATATAAACTTAAATAATAAATTAAATGGAAACCAAAACAAAAAATACAGATTGGTTTTATTCAAAGATTCAATGATAAAAATCGGTAAATTTCCTTTAGCCGGAACTCTGAATATTTCCTGTTATTAGGAGTAGTGAAGTGTGACCCAATTTAGTTCTGTACATAGTCATTTATCACCCACATGCACTGTATTTCCAAGCATTTTTATTCATCGGCATTTTGTTCCACTATATTCGATTCAGACCAATATTTTACCAGTTTCTACTTATGCCACACTTGATTTCGGACATAACTTAAAATACATTAAATACATAGTTTTTCATTATTTTTTTTAAGTCGCCATGTAGTTCCGTCATGTTAAATTCATACCAGTTTATATCTATATTACAGTTAATTTTTCCGGAAAATTTAAAGTCAATTGATTTAGAACATTTTTTTCGTTGATTTTTAAATCATTTTATTTTGCGCTATTTTGTTCCACCATTTTAAATTCGTACTAACTTTATCAAATTAATGCTTGCACAAATTTGAATTTTTAAATATTGTGTTAACCCGCCATCTTGGATTCGTGCGAAAATTTTTTCCGTTTATTCCTACGCAATACTTGATTTTTGTGCAAAATTTGAGGTAAATTGTATAAGTAGTGCAGTTTTAGTAACAATTTTTTAGCATTTCACTACGTCGCTATTTTGGTTCGCCATATTGGATTTTTACCAAAATGTTACAGGATCATTCCCATATAACCCTTAACATTTTGCCAAAATTTGAAGTTAATCTAGTAAGTTGTTTTCTAGTTACGCCACGAACAAACAGACAGACCGACACACCGATGGAATTAGGAAAACATGTTTTTCTGTATCTAGGGTCCCTAAAACGTAAAGATCCGAAAAAATCTCGGAGGATGATTTTTTCATTACAATACTTCCCTATTATGAGGGAAGTAAAATACTGATTAGCATTCACTGACAAGAAGTCAGATAATAAATATTTTTATTAACCTAAAAGGGTAAATTATATGTTTTTGTTAAATTATATCTATCAATACTATCAAAATATATACGTCAGAATTCAAATTAACTGAAAAAACAAACAATAACGACAAAAAAGCAATTAATAACCAAATATTAAACCGTAATCAGAAAACAAATACTAAATAAACAGCGAACAGTGACCAAGCAGGGTCTGTAACAAACCAGCACTGCATAAATGAGCATTAATTAAATGAGTGCAAATTGATAAAGCACTGTATCAAAATAGCGCGTAACCAAATAGCGTATATTAAAACAACAATGTAACAAAAAGAGTACAAAATAGAGCCAAGCAAATTAGCAATCGGTACCGCTAGGTAGATCCACACCGGGTTAAGACCACCAAGTTAGTCAATAAAACCATCCTTAAAGCCTATAGAGTATCAATCTCTGATGTTTTATTCAACTTTTTAAATTATTACTTAACAGCAACTGCAATACTTTTTATTTTTGCTTTAACGATGATTTATTGACTAACATGGTGCTAACCCGGTGCTTATCCACCTAGCGGTACCTATTGTTAATTTGAGTGGGAGTCCTAGATTATAAGGCAAATAATAATAATAAATAAATAAATAAAACAGCGCTATAATAATAGCTGTGTCAGTCGCTGTTTTGTTAAAAACGCGTTTATAAAGCAACGCGCCATATTCATACAGCGTCCTTTTATTACAGAGCCTTCTCAGCATCCATATATTTGGAATGACTACCCTAGGATATAAAAGTTGTTTCTATGACCTTTTATTTGCGCCGGTGCTGCTCTCTGTGCAGAATTTTAACTTTTTTTTCTTTTTTGTGTATATTTAACACAAACTGTTTAATTTTCTTTAGAACATTTCTTGATGGGTTATCCGATTTTATTGCGGTTTTAATATTGACGTTCTGGTTGTCTTGTAATTATTATTTAATAATCTAGAGGACTTTAAAATGAAAATCGATGATATTAAAAATGATTTGTTGCTGCAGTTATCGACTCTATCGAATGCCTTCGCACAGTCAGTCAATATAACTCATTGCGTTTTATTGTTAATTGCTTAGGGTATTACATTGTTTCCTGAAAACTTAGTCCTTATTTTATGGAGTGGGGTAACCAGCTTTTAGGTGAGGTAAGTGCGCCAAAGTAAAACTACATTAAAATAATTGGAGAGCAAATAAGCAACGACCAAAAGAAAAACGTCTTCACGTCGGACTAATGAATTTCTTTTGCATCTCTTGGGTATTTTTGATTACAATTTCTTGCCAAAATGGGCGTCTAAAGACCGGGGGCGCCGGAAGGATAAGAGGCGGAGGGTGCTTCGCCCCCCCCCCTTGGCTACGCCACTGGTTTTATGTTAATTTACTAAAGTGTAATTCAAACAAAAAATTAAGTATATTTAATTGTACACTGATTACTCTTTTTCATAGTTATTTACTTTGCTAATGACATCTAATTAACATTCGACACAAACGGAAATTATTTCGCTGCATAATATAAACAAACAAAAAACAACCAACTTATATGTGAAAATTAATGACTAAAATATTCCTAACATTACGACACACGTGCCATTACTGGTTATAGAATAAACTTAATGAAGCAAAAATTGATATCTAAATTAGCATCGGTTTTTCAAACTTCCACGTTTTTAATGATTCATTGAAAATATACCTTTATTTAGTTTCTAATTTAAAAAACGATAATTCTTTTAAGCCAGATACAGAACACGGGTATAATATATTAATTATAGCTTTGTAACAGTATTGGGGTTTAATATTATATCAGATTAGAAACGGTTAGAGACGGAAATTATGTTAGCTCCAATAATTTCACTACAGTAATCTATTTTATCTCATTGCTATAATATTTTATATATTCTTAGAGAACTAGGCTTTTCCGTCCCATCCGTGATCAGCCCCATCATGGATGATCTAAAGGTGATCCAGATCAAGCTTCCCATTGTAGATGCCACCGGGGAACATGTAAAATCCCTCGCTGGTAGTATGGAAATTGTCCCGATTCAAGAACCGTATATTTTTAAAAGAAAAATAACCGTATATTTTTAAAAGAAAAGATTACGGGCCCCTATCGGCTTTGTCTTCTAAAAGCATTGCAACCAGTGCAGAATTAATTATTTTCGCCCAAACATATTTACGGGCCCCAAGCACCTAGAAAAAAGTGACGATCAAAAAAAAGTTCTTATCTTAACTTATCCCCTCCTTCAAAATAATAATATATAAAAATTACCTACGTTACTGATAAAATGCAACAAGGAAAATTATAGAAACATCGGCGGGCTTTCTTGGGTAATGCAACCCTGCCGGCTACAAATTGGTGGTCAGTGAGGAGGAAGACAGAGCGAGGACGTGTATCCTGGTATCACCAGGTCTCAATGCGGTGCTACTGTCCCAACTGGGATCCAGGGAAGCAACAACGATCATGACAGAATACAAGACAAGGAATACTAGATTTAAGATAATGATGGTTAATCTTTTTTTTGCCAAATGATGATCCTCACCCGCCGCCGAGCGAGGATCTCCTTCGTGTGGTGAATTTTGCAAGAAATGAGGGTTTACCCGTGTTAATAGGCTGTGGCGCCAATACACACTCCATGTTGTGGGGTAGCCCGAACAATAATGCACGGGGCGAAGCACTTGTGCAGTATTTGGCGTCTACTAATATTCATTTGTTAAATAGAGGGAAGGAACCTACATTCATAAATCGGATCCGTAAGGAAGTATTGGATATCACTCTGTGAGCAGCATCCAGGCTGGCTAAAATACTTAATAGTGAACCATCAATATCAGTTGGTTCTCTGTGCAGTCAGGATGGGACGGGGACTAATTCGGTGGGTAAGACATCTACTCGAAGTCCACTTCCTCGATAGCCATACTTTCCCAATTCCAAGCCGATTGGAGGACGGCCAATAAAGACATCACTAAAGGCAGTGTGGAGTGGGCCATAAAAGTGTTTAAACCATACAAGGCTGCAGGACTGGACGGAATATTACCGGTTCTTCTTCAAAAAGGACCTGCTTTACTAACCACTAGGATCAGAGAGGTGTTCAGAGCCAGCCTTGCCTTAGGATACGTTCCATTCCCAAACCAGGAAAGGAAGATTACACGAATGCCAAAGCATTCAGGCCAATTAGCCTCATGTCATAACCTCATGAAATGACCGGAAAAGGTAGTAGGCAGGGATCTAAAAGGGGGGGTTTTCTGCACTAACTCATTCCACGAGTTCCAGTATGCGTACAGAGGCAAGGCAGAAAAAGCGCTCTACTTCAAGGAGTACAGTCTAACTGATTTCTTCGATGTAGAGGGTGAATTTGAAGAAAACAGAGTTCTGGTTGGGCAGGTCGGAAGCGCCTTGGAAAAGAGGAGAATTTACGCAGGGGTGAATGGCTCAGAGCCGAGCTTGGGGGTAAGTGGTGGTTGCCTACAGAGTAGCTACCTCTCGTCACACATTCGGCCGATTATACCGAAAGATACAGAACGTTCTGTCAATCCATCTAAGACAGAAATGATCCTATGCACAAGGAAGAATTCGGTGCATTCGGTTGCAAACAGAGTAGCTGCCTCTCGTCACACCTCCGGCCGAATGGGTCAAAAAGGATGCAATTGCGGCCCACCTTCGAATGAGAGACGCAAGCATTTGGTGGGAAAGAGCTGAGCGTCGGTCATGGCCGCATCTCAATAATAGCAAGCAGAGAGGTGCCCATATCAGCATTCAAACTTGCTCACACGAGGCGACAACTAAGGGTGGATAGGCTGTATGCTCTCAGAATCTCTGAAAAGGGTGAGTGGGACAGCGGGGCAGTTAGTTTCGCAAATGACACACACAACGGGTCACGGATGGTCGAGGCGCAGACGTCAGGTGCAGGAGTGTTTATAGAGCAATTAACCCATAGGAAAAGCTTTCCACTTGGGAAGTACAGCACGGTTTTTCAGGCAGAAATTTACGCCATCATGATGGCAGCAACGATGGAGGAAGTTAAAGAAGGCTTAGAAGATGAAGTGGTCATCTGCTTAAACAGCCAAGCAGCGTTAAAAGCGTTGAACTCACCTGGTTGCTTAATAGAACTAGGTGAACCATTAGCTTCATCATAGGAGTGCTAACAGGTCACTGCCGTTTGAGGAGGCACTTAGCACTGCCAGGAATAGAGGCCGCCTCGACCTGCATCGCATGCGCTGAGGAGGAGGAAATTCCACTACACTATTTGTGTAGGTGCGAATTTAGAGCAAGACTGCAGCAAGATATTTTTGGAGTCGCGGTGTGACAAAAGGAAGTTATTAAGGACCTTCCTTTGAAGGGTATCCTATTATTAGGTCTGGAAAGTTCAAGTACGCTAGGGAGGTGGTATAAACGGTTGGCGTGAGATCTTAGAGTAAACCACAACTTCTACTACTACTAGAAAAAGAGTACTTCTGCGCCTTCTGAGCGATATTGAACAAACTTTCATTTCCGCGGCTCTTTATCAGTTTCCTAATAAACACTTATTTAGTGCTAACAAGTATATCCTCTTTTAGTAATTTTCCTAATTTCGTTTACGATGATGTTCCGCCGATTATATTGCAACTTCTATTAATTTTTCCCAACGTTGTATTTAAGTTTTAATTAAAAGTTTAAGTTTCTAATTTTTCTACCCACAGATCTAATAATGTCTAGAGTATACTTCTAGTATATGAGAGTTATTTATTTTGATTTACGATTCCTGTATGTGATAGCAAATTACAATGTCTTTTTTTATGAATAAGAGCGGATTCGTTCCACCCCTACCATATTAGAAATTCTTCCAAACTTTGTATGTATACTTGAAACTTTATTTTTACGTAAATACTCTTAAGTAATATTATATTTTATTTTATTTTAGTATTGCTGAACTCCCCTCTTAATAGAGTTTTAAAATACTATCTAACGGAATATTATTAATTTTTTAATGACTAGATGGATTCTCTCCATTTTATATTTTAATCAAATCCTTATTGAAATTAGTATTTTAATAAGGACTGTACTAGGTCTCGATTTGCTTTTGTTCTCGAAAATATAGGCAGTCCAAAAATACCAGTTATAGTTCCGTAACATCCCTGTTCTTATACGTTTGAAAATATTGAAATTATATGTACTTATTTAACTTAATTACAAAACGTTTACGTTATACCTGAATAGTGTGTAATGCTGAAAAAACGTGAAATTAGCAATAAAATAGACGAAATCATTAACAAATTGTCGCCCACCAAATTGACTCCGTATCGGCCGCCAATTTTCTCCGCTGTACATCAACTAGTACTTTTTGTCAATGACCTATCTCTTCAAGACACTACTATAAAATTTGCAAACGATACTACAGCTATTATCTCGGCAAAGAACGAACCAGAACTGCGATCAAAAAACGAAAATTTCTATGAAGGAATGAACATGTGGTACTTTTCAAACCGACTAATTCTGAATAAAGATAAGACTGTTATTGTTCCTTTTTACAAACGAAACCAAGACTATATAGAATAAACTGAATCAACGATAAAATTCCTAGGAACATATCTTGACTCTAAACTCACTTGGAAGCAACAAATAAATCTGTTGAAAGTTTAATCAGGCGTTTTATGCTATACTAAAACTGAAACAAGAAGTACCTATATCTACTCTTCTTACCTCATACTATGCTATGGTTTACTCCCATATTAGTTACAACATTATTCTTTGGGGTCAAGCGGTAAACGCCAATAGGGTTTTCATTTCCCAAAAAAAGAATGATACGACTGATATTCGGGCTGAAACCTCAGGAAACATGCAGAGAAACTATGAAGAATTACAATTACTTACACTTACATGTATCTATCTGTTAAAGTGTGCCCTCTATGTTTACAGAAACAAGGACCAATTTAGAAGCACTTTTGAGAATCATAACTACTCAACGAAACATTGTGGTAATCTTATATTTCTTCGAAGAAACCTGTTAATATATTTAAATGAACGGACTTTTTATAGCTTCAAAGAATTTATGGGTTATAGAGACTAGGATACCTACCCTACATAATATTTACTCTTAATACCATTATTTACCATTTATTTGTGAGCTGGTTTGATATGATGTACATTCAGTGATTGTAAAATTGTGTTATTGTCTTTTATTTTATAAACTTCGATTAACATATATAAAATGACAAAACCAATTTTATATATTGTAATTCTATGGTGAATGTCCAAATAAAAAAATGAAAATGTTCTGAATGCCGTTTAAAATAACTCGAATACAATGGATAATAACATAATATTTATTCGTTTTCACATAAATATTTTTAACATAAAACACACTTACGTGGTTCTTCGAGATAAAAATAGACGCATTTAAAAAACAACTAAGTAGTTATAATATGGGAGCGCCTCCTCCTCCTCCTCGTCCTCTCTCTCATGTCCCTCATTCTTAACTTCCTCCCCTTTTATTCTCATTCGCATCATATTTTTAATTTTTTCTCTTTGTTCTCCCACATTTGATTTTGCATTCTTAAGTCTTATAAATAGGTGCATCAAGATCATTTTAGTATGTTAAGGTACGAGTGACTGTTAAAAGAAAAAAATCTGTTGAATAAATCTATTAATAATAATATTAAAATAAAATGAGTGAATCAGTTGGAGAAAGAAATCGATCCATTCCGCTTCAGAGCCTCGAAGAAATTATACCAGGAGTTCAAGAAGAAAATATACCATTAGTTCGAGAAGAAAATAATGGGATTGTTTTAAAAAATTTGAACAAAACTGAGAGTGAAGAGAAAAAAGTGTTTTGTGCTATTTGTTTTGAAATAATCGAATATTATGATTCATGTAGACCAAATACATGTTCCCACATTTTTTGTTTAAAATGTATTTTAAGATGGAATGATGAAAATTGTTGTTCTATAATGGTAAACAATTGTCCTGTATGTCGCACTAGATATTACTATTTGGTACAAATCTTCAAAGATGTAATTAGACATCATTTTGTTGTAATTTTAAAAAGAGGATAATATTTTTTTTATAATTTGTGTTTGTGAAAACTCTGGTAACAAATAATTTTGTAAAAAAAGTAAATGTAAATATATATATAATAATTGACACACATTTTTTCCTTTTCCTATATTGAAACGACAACAATGATCTAACAAGTTTTTTAATACATACTAATTTTCACATTACATAACAAAACAATTGTTATGGGTTGACACAAAAAGTGCCACGCCCTAAAATGGCACCACTTTTGCAGATCGAATCTTAAATTTTCTTATGGGAATTTACATGTAAAAATGACGGTTTTGATTGTCGGACCGGCATAGCCTAATCTACTACTTTTTAATTATACTAATAATATTAATATAATTTGCATCAAGTAAGAGAAAACTCAATTGAATACAGAAACAAGCGTTAACAAAATGTTATGCTAATATATGAGTGCTTCTAGTGGCAGTAGACATAATCGACACTTTTTTTACATATGATTAACTATTTCATTTACAAATACAGTGTCAGATGTTAGAATAAAAAGAAGTATTTTGCATATAGCACTGAAAATATATAACCGCTTATAGTAACATTTGACATTTTTAAATTAATATTCTTGACGTATTCTTATTATCTTTACAATTTAAGTTTAAAATTAATATTTTTGACATTATCTATCCATTACGTTTATAACCTATATTTAAAATTAATATTGTTAAACTAATCTACCCATCACATTTACAAACTATGTTTAATATTAAACCTAACCTAACCTAACCTATATTTAAAATTAATATTGTTAAACTAATCTACCCATCACATTTACAAACTATGTTTAATATTAATATTTAACAATATAATTTTCTATTTCTTTTTTTTCATTTTTGTTGCAGTAAAAGCAAGCATGTTCAGGAATTAGTATAAAAAGATGTATCCTACAAATAGCACAATGTAAATCAGAAGCACTAACAACATAGGCTCTTTTGTAGTGGCAGCTCACGTGATCGGATTCCCCTCTCCGTAAATATCTCATGTGAATTGCACTACAAGGAAGGCAAATAGCAAATGTTCCTAGTCTTCGACTTTCAATTTTAGAGTAGCTTTGTATAACACATACATCTTTTTCTTCAAAATTATTAAATAATTCACTAGCCCTAAACTTGCTTACTTTTACGTCACCCTCGGTTCCTAAATTTAGTAATTGTCCATCCATATCCACTCCTTCGTCAATTTCCTGATCATCTTCCTCCATCTCTTCCTCTTCCTCCTCTTCAATATAATTAATATCGATGTTACATAAGAATGATCTTCTAACAAGCCTAGATGACTTGTCCAAAAATGAATGTTTATAAGTGATGGAATCGCCTTCCAAGTTATTAAAAATCTCTTCTCTTTCTTCAATTTGAGCGGCGATCTCCATATTATTTTCTTCAATTTGGACAGCGTTTCCATTCATATTTTCTGCCATTGTTAGGAACTTTGGATTTAGATCGATTTATTTGATAAAAAATTTGGTTATACGTTAAAATAATAGCGACAACTGATATTACAGCGAATGTTACTGTATGATCGTCGAGAGGATGTTCTTAAGTATATATCCCATCAACCACCACTTTTACTACCTGCAATACATAAGTTTTTTTTTTTTTTTTTTTTTTTTTTTATTCACTGTCCCTTTCCCTGTCAGTTGCCTCGGGGGGGGGGGGGGGGGGGGGGGGCTTTGCCCCCCTCCCCGCTCCGCCAACCCCCCTTAAACCCCCCCTCACCCTCACCTTATCTTCTTTCTCTCCCTTCCTTCTTTCTCTTTTTTATATGTTTCTCCGTTTTCCTTCCTTCTCCTTTTTCCTTCCTTCTCCTTTTTCCTTCCTTCTTCTTTTTCTTTCCTTCTCCTTTTTTCTTTTCTTCTTTTTTTTAATCTAACCTAACCTAACCTAACCTAACCTAACCTAACCTAACCTAACCTAACCTAACATAACCTAACCTAACTTAACTTAACCTGAAGAGGGTAGCCCGAAATTGGGGAGCCGGGATTTGAGTCTCGGAAATTAAGGGGTCCGGGGGGAAGGGGGAGGGGGAGGGGGGTAAGGTAGTTGATCGGCTTGGGAAAGTGGTTTTTAGAGATTGTCGTTCAACTTTAAGTAGGACACATGTGATTAACTTTTGCATATAAAATCGCCTCAGCGAAGAGACGAATGCAATTGATTTCTGCATTCACACTGTGCAGAGCTCGCGAGTTTTCTGGTGTTTACATTGTGTTTATTTGGTAATTTTTCAATTTTTATTTTTATTTCTAACATTTTTATTTGGCAAGATTTAATTCTTATATATATTGGTGACATTTTTATGTACATTTGTGGCATTTTATTTGTTATTACGATTTTTTTTTCATAATGGACAATTTTTTGGCATCGAGTAGCAAAATTATTGACAATGACTTTGACTTATACACATGTACTCAAATGCAGAATTTTGCAAACCAACAAAACAATGAAACAGACGTATTTACAACTAGTCAACAACAAACTATTCAGGACTTGAATGAAATTATTTATAATAGCCAAGTTCAAAATAATGCCAACAAACAGAACAACGAAAAATATTTATTTACAGCTAGTCAACAAGAAACTCTTGACGATCTTAATGACATTATTGACAACAAATCGGACTTAATTACAACAAAAACTAAACAAACTCTTGAAGAACTGAATGACATTGACGAAACTCAAAATTCTAGCGATGAGGATATTGTTTGTTTTCAAAAATCTAATACAAATTATTTAACATTAAAATCGCCAATTAATTCTCCGAGACCAATTTGCTCTCCCTTTTTGTTTAGTGAAAATTCTGATTCGGAAGAAGAACAAATTGATCAAAATTTAAGTTTGGCTATTTGTCCTACTAATTCACCATATGATATTGTAAATTCTGATTCGCAAGAAAAACAAATTGATCAAAATTTAAGTTCGGCTATATCTTCTATTAATTCACCATTTGCTATTGTAAATTCTGATCCGCAAGAAAAACAAATTGATGCAAATTTAACTTCGGATATTTCTCCTAATAATTCACCAGTTGAACAAAATTCAATTTCGAAACCATCATTTATCATTAAAAAAAATTTTAAAATTAATAAAAAAAATAAAAAACAAATAGCAAACCTTAAGTGTCTGGGTTTCGCTATTCAAAATTTAACTAATTTGATCACAATTAAAAAGGAGACGAAAGTACGGTGAATTATGTTAAACAGGCCTTTGACAAATTAGTTGACTCATTTGAAGAAATGGATTCATAAAGTCAATTAATTTCTATTGCTTTTTTCAAAATTTGACTATAACTAAATAAAAATGCACAATATTAATTTTATTATTATACAAAGAACTTCAAAAATGCAATTGCTTTTTTCAAAATTTGACTATAACTAAATAGAAATGCACAATATTAATTTTATTATTATTATTATCCAGGAAACTTCAGAAATGCATAAGTGTGTAACATGTAATAAAGTCTTCACTAGAAAGGATAATTTATTGCGACATAATAAAAAACATGTTAACGGAAATTCCACAAAACTCAACAGTTGGTTGAAAAAACCAAAGCTTGTTAAAGGTAAGAACATTTTATTTTTCATGTTATATTTTGTAAAATATTTTTTTCTTAATTTATAGATTCTACAAATATTGTAAAATATTGTAAAGAATGCAAGAAAAATATAAACCAAAGTCTATGGGGTGGACATCTTCGATCTAGTGTGCACAAGAACAATTCCAAAATAGGCTTGGAGGAAGGTGTTGAAATTATCAAGTCAGCATTCAGGGAACGAATAATATCTTATAGGATTTCCTCACACCAAAACTTCATAAATGTGAAAGAGTATTTTCAACATTTGGAATACAAAATTGCACATCTAATAGATCAAGAACTGCAGAAACATAAATGTATCAAGCTAAATATGGAACTGTTCGGTTTCTATTTTAACCCCAGCAGCGACAGCTATGATGTCAAATCTTTTAATGCGCCGTTCCAAGTCATTTGCCAGGGATATCAGAAAAAAGAACTGTTAGAGCAAATCTGCACCATTATTGACCAGAAAGCTGACGAATTTGCAGAAAGAGATTCAGGTAAAGAATTTATTTTCGATTTTACAACAGCAACAAAAAAAGTAATTTTTTAATTTTTACGTTGCAGGATGGGCTTTGATGAATTTACTTCATTTGGAAATTAATGTTAACAAGCACAATCCGCTGAGAGCCTCATCTTTTATCGAACTTCCTCAAGAGATCAAGAGACGTCAAGCTGTGATCAACATTAGGAATGATGACAACTTTTGCTTCGCCTGGGCAGTTGTGTCTGCTCTTCACCAACCAAGCGGATTAGATTTTGAAACTTCATCCTACCCACACTACTCTTCTGTTTTGGATATGTCAGGTATAGAATTTCCAATGTTGCTAAAGAACATTAAGATTTTTGAAGAAAAAAATAACATTTCTATTAATGTATATGGATTAGAAATTATAAATCCTAAAAAGGGGTATGAAGTAATTGGTCCACTTTATTATTCATCGAATAAAAAAAATCAACATGTCAATTTATTGTTAATAAGTGATGATGATGAAAAAACTTTTCATTATTGCTATATTAAAGATTTATCAAAACTAGTTTCTGCACAAATTTCTAAACATCACGGAAAAAAATATATTTGCGATGGTTGTTTACAATATTTCCCTACAGAAGAAAATTTATTACAACACAATAGCTATGATTGTGATCATTTACGAATTAACCTACCTTCTAAAGAATTAATAAAAGATAAGTTTGGAAACTATTCATATGATAATATTTTGAAATTTGTAAATTATCATAAACAAATGAAAGTTCCTTTCGTGGTGTATGCAGATTTTGAATGCATTTTAAAGCCTTTAAATAATGACAATGTTGATAAAAATCCTAATACTTCATACACCTTAAAACAATATGAACATATTCCACATTCATTTGCCTATTACATTAAATGTTCATTCGACGATAATTATTCTAAATTTGAAAAATATAGAGGTCAAAATTGTGATACATTATTTATAAATTCTTTAGAAAGAGATGTGTATAACATATACAATAAATATTTAAAGACTCCTAAAAAGATGATTCCTTTGAACGAACTGGACAAAATTTATCATAACTATGAAACAGTTTGTCATATTTGTAATAAACCTCTTTTAAATGACAGGGTTGCAGATCATTGTCATATAACCGGTCTTTATAGAGG
>JAUTXW010001769.1:0-36477 GCA_030620095.1 Kuschelorhynchus macadamiae
TGTATATATATCTATATATATATATATATATAGATATATATAGATATATATATAGATATATATATATATATATATATATATATATATATATATATATATATATATATATATATATATATATATATATATATATATATATATATATATATATATATATATATATATATATATATATATATATATATATATATATATATATATATATATATATATATATATATATATATATATATAGATATATATATATATATATATATATATATATATATATATATATATATATATATATATATATATATATATATATATATATATATATATATATATATATATATATATATATATATATATATATATATATATATATATATATATATATATATATATATATATATATATATATATATATATATATATATATATATATATATATATATATATATATATATATATATATATATATATATATATATATATATATATATATATATATATATATATATATATATATATATATATATATATATATATATATATATATATATATATATATATATATATATATATATATATATATATATATATATATATATATATATATATATATATATATATATATATATATATATATATATATATATATATATATATATATATATATATATATATATATATATATATATATATATATATATATATATATATATATATATATATATATATATATATATATATATATATATATATATATATATATATATATATATATATATATATATATATATATATATATATATATATATATATATATATATATATATATATATATATATATATATATATATATATATATATATATATATATATATATATATATATATATATATATATATATATATATATATATATATATATATATATATATATATATATATATATATATATATATATATATATATATATATATATATATATATATATATATATATATATATATATATATATATATATATATATATATATATATATATATATATAGATAGATATATATATATATATATATATATATATATATATATATATATATATATATATATATGCTATTGCAGCAGAGTACATTGGAAGAATAAAAATGTTATATTCAAAAGAATAGTTTGACCAGGAAAACAAAAATATTTGCTATTATTATGTAAAATGTAAAAACAACTATTTCTTACAAACACTTCCACTATATTTGTTTAACAACACGTAACATGTAGGTTCTTCGAATTTCGAATGATTTACATTCGAGATGTAACGTTTTAAAACATTCTGAAGGTAATTTAAATGTTTTGACCTAACAAAATTACATGAATGTTGCGCTGCTGTGTTTTTTGTACGACTTGGTTCCTAACCCAGCTGTTTGACAATTTAACAATTATGATTTGCTTCTTTACTTATAAAAATACAAATGAACTTATCGGTGGAACGAAATTCTTTTCTCCTTTGTACTTTTAATACGGGCATGACCGCACGCCACACAACTGACAATTTTTTGTATCCATGACAACACAAACCACCAAAAATGTGTTTCTTACGTTTTATAACACACAACACAACTTATCTGTCAACATTTATATTAATGCGATGTAAATTCTATTTATGTCAACAGACCAAAATGTAAACATCAGAAAAACAAGGGCCCAAAAATGACGTAGTTCCGTCAAAAGCCTGCTAATTTGGAGGCATGGGACTCCTTAAACAAAATGCATATTATCCATTTCGGGATTAAAGTTTGTCGAGAATTTGACCAATACGTTTTAAAGTAATCGTTAAATAACAGAAACATCAATTTTGGCTGGAGCAAGACATTTCTAACAATTATTGCAATTAAATTATTACCCTTTTATAATTATCTTATCTTTTCAAAATACATAAACATCAATTTTGGCTGGAGCAAGACATTTCTAACAATTATTGCAATTAAATTATTACCCTTTTATAATTATCTTATCTTTTCAAAATAGTTAAATCAATGTAAAGACTTAAGTAATTTTCTTCTTTCACTTATTTTTAACCAAAATTGTCAAGTTGTACTGAAATAATACTTAAGACTTAAGTAATCTATGGTTTAAAGAAAAACTTGATTCAAAACTTAAATAGTTTTTATTTTTCGATAGACTTGTGACTTTTTAAGTTTTTTTTTAATTGACAATGGCAGCTCTGATAGACGTTAACACGTGTCGCCAATTCTTAAAATGGGAATGGCCGGTTTTAATTTAAAATATTATAGCGCGTGAACATCTTAGTCGAGTTTACTCTAATAAGTGGACCGCAGTCTGAACACCTAGGTCACCCTACCTAAACAGTTTTCATTATTTTTATGGGGACAGCTCAAGTCCTTGGTTTACACATCATCTGTGCTTTATAAAGAGAACTTAAGAAACATGATAGTTACTGGATGCCAATCCCTCAGAAATTCACAGGAATTATTTGAAAAAGTTTCTACATGAAGACGTGCGGAGGCTTGTGTATCAGCTAGAAGACATTTCCAACCAACAGTTATGGTAATAAATAATTGGGTCTATTTTTAAGGGGGAACTGCACGCAATATCATTTGCAAGCCTTCCGCCGCTGCAATATTATGTTAAAGCTGTAAGAGATATTTATTAGCTTCAATGTAATTTAATTAGGGAAATATGTATACTTCGGCGCTAAATTCGAATTTTTATGAAAAAATCAAATCTAGAATTATAAAATAGAAGTAGATTTGTCCATTTTCGACTACTTTTTGACCAATTTTTGACGCAAATGCCGTTGCTTATAATTTTTTTTCCACAAAATGGTTCTTTACCGCCTTGCATTGAACCTTTGTCTACATAACTGCAAAATTTGAAATGGTAAATCGTACTCATGTCTTTGTATTTCTGCAGCGCATGACCCTTTTGAACCCATTTTTAACCGAAATGTAATTTAAATTGCCATACATAACACATTTTTTAAGGTTGTAGGTACGTAGGTACCTTTTCATCTTACTTTGAACTTGACTAGACGCTGATTTTTCACTTTTTGCGTGGAGTTCTCCATCTTCTTCTCTGAATCTTATTTTATTTGCATCTTAGAAACTTTAATAACACTTATTTAATGATTAACTTTTTTTATTTTCGTAAATTGTATAGTCTCTCAATAAATAAATATAAATGTATTCTTATTTTTAGGTGTTATGGTTATTTCTTGTGAATGCGTTGACATCGCCACTGGTGTTCATAGGGCAAATTATTTTTTATTTTTTCAATTATTTTGAGTTGGTGAGAAGAGAACCAGGTAAATTCGGTGTTCGTTATTGGTCTCATTATGGTCAATTATATTTCAGGTAAATTTGATAATAAAACTAATATGAGTTTTATAGTGTAATTACAATATACATTACTATAACAACCAAACATGTTTTATAGAGAACATAAAATAATTAACATAAATAATTACACATAAATATAGACTGTACATGTAATGTCATTTAAAATTAGAGAAAAAAGGCTTTACCATTAAGATTAAGAAAATCATCTAAACTATGATAGGAATATCTTGTAAGTAAAATTTTGTCCTCTTCTGAAACTCCTCGAATGCAAATTTCTGATAATTGCAGGTAATTTATTTCGAAGTTTAACTGCTATAAATTTAAGGCGACTTTGATTCTCAGACAGTTATCAGCTTCATTCTTTTCGATAAGCTTGCCACAATCAAAAAAATATTGAGTTGGTAACATTGGGATCGCTAGTCTAGAAAGAGCCTCTCTACAGTCCTCCTGAAACGCAAACCCAACATAGAAATTCAAGAAAGTAGCAAATCCCCTAATACATACATAACTAAATACTCAGATGCTGCAAATTCGCGTTTTTTATATTATACTAACATTTATTTGAGAACATTTTTTAGTGTTTTTTTTTTAATCAAAATTACCATGCCACTGGCTTCAAATGCTTGACTTGCAGAAAAAGCTGTGATACCCTGATATATTAAATACTACATCCAGCCAGTGTTCTGTTAATTAAACAGGCTAAGTTCTTCCTTCGCAGTGGCGGCGTCGAGTTCCAATATTTTGTTGCGAATTGTCCGTACTAAGAAGAATATTAAGTTTTACTAGCTTATGCTTTTCTACTTTTTTTTCTGGAATTTACTTGCCTGGTGTTTTTCGAAGAACTACTTTCCCGAAGTTGAAGAATTCATTGACGGACAATCTGTTTTTTTTGCCAAATTATCGAGTGGTATATCATTGGTTCAACGGAAAACATCTTCAAAATTATTTATCGACCAACAACTTAACAGGCTAACGTCGACGCCCTTTCAAGACTATCAATAACACAAACAAACATTGTGAGAAAAACTAAAGAAGCAAAGTGTTAAGACGAGTATGCAATTATTTATTTTAGGGAAATTACATTAAATACGAAGAATATAAAATGCTGTTTCAGAATTCATTAGCAGAGATTAATTGTAAAAAATACAAGAGTATTTATACTAAGCATACTTGGAATTAACTTATTAAATGAATTCAGAGTAATTTGGAAATTTTAAAAATTAAGAATTTGGCGAGGTCGTATGTTTGCTGGCCAAACAAAAAATAATGATATTGAAAAATTAGCAAAAAGTTGCGTAGCCTCTTAGATGACACAAAATCAAATCGCAGGACCTTCTATGGGTAAATATCTGATTTTAGAGATATTTTTGTTGGATTTGGTTTGGATAGTAATAATGGAACAACGTTTATTTTAAATGAATTTAAAAGATTTCTTTTAATAGTGTAAAACATCGTCTCATGATTCTATACCACCTTGCCACTAGTGGACAAGTCTAAAGATATATACGAGTAGTAAAAAACGCTCTCGAGATCAGTGGCATTGAAGTAAAATTAGCGGTTTTTCTGCTTTCTAAGTAAGAAGAAACAACATTTATATTAAAAAAGTGGTATAACGAAAATTCTGGGAGTCGGAAAGTAGGAAAGGGACTAAGATTGGCGCTCGGCGAGCGAAAAATGTAACGATGTTTTTGGATTGCATTGAAATTGCCAGGGATATTCGCGTATATATTGTATTTTTTAGTATCATACGCATGTATAAAACCGTATAATACATTCGTGTATACTAATGGTGTATAAAATGTTTTATACATTTCTGGTTTTTAATGGTGTAAAACATCGTCCCGCGGCTCTATACCACTTTGCCACTAGCGGACAAGCCGAAAGATATGTACAAGTAGTAAAAACCGCTCTAAGATCAGTGGAGAAACAGGCAGCATTGAAATAAAAAATTAGCGAATTTTCTGTTCTCTAAGTAAAAAGAGACGTGGTCCCGAAGTGAAACCCGGGACCAACCTTTGGAAAAAATTATTGCGGAAATTGTACCGATTAGTGAAAATGAGAACAATTGTCGAACAATTAGGTTTTTAGATCATCCCATGCTAGTAGAAGAGGTGGTATAAATGCGTTGGAAATGTAAGGGAATCCGAATCGAGTGCAGATAATAACGAAAATGTAAACAATATTTACCGTCTGTATTAATCATCTATCAGTTATACAAAAAATCTCATATAATACAACTCTCGGAGCATTGTCTTAACAATGTATAAACAAATAGATGGTGATCCAATGGGGTCCTCGCTATCACCAGTAGTTGCGAATTTATTTATGATATTCTTTGAGAAAGAAACTCTTGAGAAAACAAGTTTAACGCCCAAATTATGGATTCGTTATGTGGATGACTTATTTGTTATATAGAAACATGGTCATACATAGCTCGACAAATTTCTGACTCACGTCGTTTCAATCCACCCCAGAATACAATTATTAGAATTTAGAGGAAAACAACAAACTTCCATTTTTAGATGTTCTGGTCACAAAATTGCATAACGGACATTTCGAATACATCGAGATTAGAAAACCAACACATACGGACAGATTTTTAAATGCAAAATCACATCATCACCCAGCTCAAATTCAAGCTGTGGCCAATACCCAAATATCTAGATCCGTGCTATTAACTGAAACACAGACGAGATAAAACGAGCTTAATATAATATCTACTGCTTTAAAGAAAAATGGCTACACAAATCGCACTATAGAGAAAGCTATATTAATGCACAGGGTTCCTGAACAACGAACAACAAAAATTATGAACCGGAAATGCAACAAGTTGTCTTACCATATGTAAAAGGCACAACGGACAGAATCGGAAGGATTCTTAGTAAACGTAACATACAAATAAGACACAAGCCACAAAGAACTATAGGTAAGCTACTTGGAAACCCAAGATAAAATCAAACTGGGAAACCACGGAGTATAGAGCATTCTGTGCCAGGACTGTGAAAAGATGTACGTGGGGCAAACTAACAGGCGAATATCAGCAAAATTAGAAGAGCATAAACTCAGCATCAGAAACAAACAACCTCAGCTATATTCCTACATCATCAGGAAACCGATTTTTCGATGGGAGTAGGGAGATTGCCAATATAGAACATTATAAGACCAGAATAAATCAACGGCCGCTCAGATATAACCTTCGGCACCGGGTGGGAGTATAAAAGGAAGCGTCGCAGTCACCAATACTTCAGTCTCTATTCAGACGCGAGAAAGAAATAACAAATTAGATTCTGGCGAAACCTCAGCAGAACTGTTCTTTTCAGAACGACAGTGGTGAACGGATGTACACCCGGAATGAAAACACATTGTATTTTTCCATTCATGAAGAACAATAATATAAATATGTATATATAAGCAAAAAATAATGTATTTTAAAAAAAGTGGTATAACAAAAATTTTGGGTGTAGGAAACCGACTAAGATGGAAACTTGGAGGGGCAATAAATGATATTTTAGAGACAAAATATATTTTAAAATCGTAGTCATGAACATTTGAACGCTAATTTTGTAGTCCATACACAGCAGATTTCAGATATCTATTGTTTTTATGTTTTCGTTATAATCCAAAAGTAAAGATGAAAGTCAATAATGTTTAAATAATAACAAGAAAGGAGCTTTACTTAATCTATATTCTATATCTAAAAATATTTTTTATTTCAATAAAACGGTAACTATACAAAATAATGATATACTAGCTTTAAAGTATTTGGAGTGTGTGAGGCGGTTTGTTAAAACTTTGGTGATAAAAAAATTAAATTTGGAAATATGTATAAATTGTAAGTAACTATAAGACTAAGTGTAAATAGATCTCTCAGATTTAATTTAATTAAGAGCAAAAAAGTTATAGAGGCAAACCACCTCTTAGGGGCACCCATTATAAACAAGACGAAAATATTGAAACCTGTATTCGCGTTAAGCGACGTTTAGTTTTTCTCCTGTCTCGTTTTTCATTAATAGATCTGTTTTCCAAAAAAAAAAAATAGCTTTAGCAGACGATGATGGAAGAAGAACTGAAACGTTTATAGTGTTAGCTATTTCTTTTTTCCATCTGTCAAGTATCATTAATGATTCTTGATCAAACCTGGCATCTTCTATACACAATATATTTTTATCAAGATATATATAGTAGACGGCTCCTTTCTTCCTGGTTTTAAAATTATTTGATTCTAAAGGCCGTTTTACATGCTGCAATTCTTTCTTGCAAGTTGCAATAGTCTTGAACAAAAGCATGCGCAGTGGCAAGACATTTGTACCTTTTGTCAAACTGCGCATGCCTTTGATCAAGACTATTGCATATTGCAAAGAAGAATTGCAGCATGTAAAACGGCCTTAATACACTATCGGTCGGTTGCAGAAAGCTCAATTAAAGTTTAGAATGTTTAACGGAATATCAAATTTGACAGTGAGTTCCTAGATTTCTGTAAGCAACTTGTCAAATCCGAAAGCTCGGTTAAATATTCTAGCAATTACGTTTTGTGCAAGGGGGGTAAAAGTTATATTATAATTAAAAAAAAAATTATAAAATCAGTCTTGCATTCTCCAGCTCTTCCTTGGCCATTCTTTCAAAAAATTACTAGACAAAATTAATTTCTCTAAGGAAAATGAAGAGATTGAGGGCGAAGCACAAACTTCTTGTCCTTCAGGAAAACTTGAATTTACATCCAGTTTTTACTTCCCTCGTAAAAGGGAAGTATTGTAATCGTGAAAAATCACCCTCCGATATTTTTTCCGATCTTAACCTTTCAAGTTCCCTAGATGCCGAAAACCATGTTTTCTCCATTCTGTCGGTCTGTCTGCCTGTTCGCCACATAGTTAAAAAACTATCCGACTGACTTTAAATGTTGGTCAAAAATGGAGATAACCTGGTAACATTTTGGTAAAAATCGAAGATAGCGAAACAAAATAGCGGCCTAGTGAAATGTTGAATAATTATAACTAAAAAATGTGTATCCAATTTTTCTCAAATTTTGTACATAAATCAAATATTACGGCTTAATAAAATATTTAGAAATTCAGCCTGAAAAAACTACTTAATAGATTGATTTCAAATTTTGTGCAAGAATTAATTGTGGTGTCACTAGTAAAATTTTGGCACCAATTAAAGATTGGGGAACAAAATGTCTACTAAATAAAATGTGTGTATCGTAAAAAAATCAACCTCCCAGGATTTACATATCGTTTTAGCGTCCCTAGGTGCCAAAAATATGTTTTATCAATTCCGTCGGTCTGGCTGTTCACGGCGTAGCTAAAAAACTACTCACTCGCAATATTTGGTAAAAATCCAATATTGTGCAATAAGTGAAATGTTAAAAAAATACTACTTAAATCCAATTTATCTCGAATTTTGTACACACATCAAGTGCGACATAGGAATGAACTGGTAACATTTTGGTATGAATCAAAGATAGAAAAAGAAAATGGCAGCGTAATAAAATGTTTTTACAGCTTGAAAAACTACTTATTATATTAATTTTAAATTGTGTGCAAACATTAAGTGTGACAGAGATAAAATGGTAAAAGTATTCAAAATCAAATTTCAAATTCAAATTTTTTATTCAGGTTATACATTTCTTTTACAAAACTTTACCATCGTTAATAATTTGCTGGTTTTACAAAAAAAAAGTTATATATGTATATATATATATATATATATATATATATATATATATATATATATATATATATACGATTCTTTTTTAGCCCTTGTTAAAGCCTGCCGGTACTGTTTTTTAAAGTCTTTAATTCTGGTTTTAAGTTGATCAGAAGGTTGACTTTTAAAAAGTTCTATTAAAAATCTGAGTGTTTCCCTTATACCACTGGATTTTGTTGGCTCTCTTAATTTTTTGATGTTTAATAGGCAAATACTCATTTATCCCATTCACAATTATACTCAAGAATTTATCAAATTTAAAATCGACACTTTCGCTCCCATCTTCTATAAAACTCCAATCTTGTACTCTCAAATATTCATACATAAATTCATACAAAATGGCGGTCTTCAGTGTAAAAACTATTTATTCATTAAAATTATTTAATAATAATAATTTTAAATTATGTCCAAAAATCAATTGTGGCGTTGTAGAAACAGGTAAAAAATTGATACGAATTCAATATGGTGGATCAAATTGGCGCTTAACAAAATATTTGAAAAGACACTGTATATGTGTTACTAAATTACTATGTGCTGAACTAAATTGGGTCACACTTCATTATTCCAAGTAAGAGGAAAAAAACACACACTCACTTCATTAATTCAAATAATAGAAAAAAATCAAAACGAGGGAAGTTTTGGGTAAAGGACATTTACCGATTTTTTTCCAAATCATTGTCACTCATGATTATTAAATTGAGGATTGCGATGAAGAACTGCTGGTATCTATGCGGACGCGTCGACATTTTATTATATTTTTTTTTTGTAGGTACTTTATTTTCCATGTATTTCTGTGAATTTTTAGTCTGATCGCACTAGTATCCTTGTTTACAAATAGTACAGAGCGCATATGCGAGTAACCATATATTTTTACGATCAAAAATTGTTTTCTCAGATCCTGTGTCCTGGGCTTCCTCTGAAAACAAACATACAGTGTGTGGCTACATATGGAAAACTTCCATTTGTGTTTTCCAGAAAAGGTTGTTTTTGGTAAAAGTTCTTGCATGAAGAAAAAATAATTTTGACAGTGTTAAAGCTTAGGTCAAATATACAGGGAGCGAGGTATTCAAAAAATAGATTTTTTAAATTAAAAAAAAACTAAAAATTTAATTTTTTTAGCGGCTGTTTTAATGGTTACAAAAATTGTAAGCAAAAGTTAAAGAATGATTTTCTATATTAGTTTTAAGAGATATTGAGGATGAACAACTCAAAAAATATTTTTTAGTTTTTTATGATTAATGTAATAATGATGAAAATTTCACTCCTGTACGGGTCGGATTTCCGGCAATTTTTTTGCCTCCAGGGTAAGCTGGAGGTGATTAAACTGGAAATCTTTTTGACATATGTCATGTGATAAGCCAGAAAATTTACATTATTGCATTATTGTTTAGATATTTTATTCCAAAGTTTGGGTTTTCGATAATAAAACAACTTTATATGGTCGATAACATATATTACATATTTACTTTAGATAAACAACGAATTATTCTAATCTAGCAGCTAAGGCATCAAAATATTTTTGAAATTTTTGCATTACTTCTTCCTTTTTTTATGGGGAGTAACGAGGTGCTTCAGGTGTATACAACTCAGATTCCCATAAATGTTTATGTTTCAGGAAGTAGATATAATATTTGGACACTATTTTGTTCTGCTTACTTCGGGATAATCGGTCAAAGAAAAAAGATTCTTGATAAACTATTTTCTTGACATCCGCAAAGAGACTTTTTTGGAAAGAGTAGACAGCGGCCTTTTCTACTATTTTTGTTGGGCAAGGCATTTTAATATCGTTAATTTTCTTACAAATTTTACATAAAGTGTAAGTCTTTAAATAATCCATTTTAAAAAAATCTTCACATACACGTTGCGCGGTGTAAGTATGACTGTCATTCTTAATTTACTAGTTACATTCATTTGTCGTAGCCGTGGTAATCTCTGTTTTACGATTAATACGATAATTTAAATATCGTACATAATGTACTTTCAGGATAAATTTCATGCAGTTCCGTCAAGTTTAGTGATATTAAATAGGGTAAAATTTCAACTTTAAAATGTCCTGAATCTGGTAAAGTATACTTCTCGTTAGTAAAGTTTACGGAAATTAGTTTTTTCTAGGTAACAAAAACTCCTACATGACCGTAAATATGTGGTAGTTAATTAAATTGACAAGTTTTACTTAATAAAATATACTTCCTTGAATTTTAGTAAATTAAGCTTAAATAAAATACCATTTTAATATGTTTTACAGATAGTGCAAAATATTTTGCTTTACTAAAGTTTTAGGAAAAGTTTAATTTTAAACTTAAAAAAAAGTGTTTTTTCATAAGTACACTTATTATAAACAATGGTTGGCTCAGCAGTTGCCATAGTTGTTGCCGATATTGTAGTACTTATGGAACCAGAGCTAGATGTGTCCCTTCTCATGGCTTGGATTACGTTTTTGTGATGGTCGATTGCCATTTGAAGATATGGTTTTATTGAAATACAGTTATTATGTCCTGTAATTTTTAATAGCGTAGTCTTCCAATATGTCAGCTACTTTTTGTAGAGGTATGGTTTCATCTGTAACCTCGTATGATTTTTCTTTACAAAACTCCAAAAATTGCCTCCAAACACTAGCCTTAGATCTTTTGGTATTGTGGGGAGTCAAATTCTCAACCTTACTGCTAATATTTTGTATATTTTCGTTTCCAAAACGCGACATTTTTAATATACGGATAACTAGACCACCGCAAACTAAATCAACAAGGGGTCTGTTATCTTGACATCATCATTCATAGCCGACTAAACAATAATTGAACAACATGTCTTTTGCTATCAAACTACACGAAAATCGAGATGAAAATTAAAAATAAATTTTGGTGTGAATGAATTAATACTGGAAATTATTTTCTCGGTGAAGAATTTTTTACGAAAATTTCATCCAGTCACAAATAATTTCCGGTAATAATTCAAGCACTAGGGAGATTACTACTGATAATTTACTTAACTTTAGTTTACGATTATCTGTAGCCACTGTTTCGCCAATATTTAATTTTTAAAAACTTAGTTTAAAAATCTTTTTTTTTTTGTATTTTATGAACAACTGATCTGACCTAAGGTTTAACAATGTCAAAAGTATTAAGACAAAAACACAAAAATACTTTTATATTTACATGTTACTATCCATTATCACTTTGACTTAAATCTTAAATCACTCTATAAATATGAATTAATGTCTTTCAAAAGATATGTTGTTAAGTAACAGTAGAGCGACAAATTAACAAAAATACTAACTGCGGCAGTACGATTTGCTTCTGTTTCCAGTATGCATTCTCACAGTTATTTCTATTGTGAGTTAGAATTAGGGACCAAGAGTAGATAAGACATATAAATTGACTAACGCTAGCTTGAATCTGACTTTTAAATGTCCTCTAGGCACTTCAATGAATTGGAACATGAATTACATGCCCGCCTGACCAGAGCCTACAAACCTGCTACGAAATACTTATCTTCCTTTAACTCCCCTATGATGGTAGTATTGGCGCAACATGTTGCCTTCATGTGCAGCTCAGTTTTGGCGGTTTTCATCTGTCTTAGCTTTATCGATAACGAAATTTTGTACTGGGATCAGGTGAGCTAGGTATTATAATAAAGCATTATATGATTTGCGTAATTTAATCAATAAGTATAACATAGTTACCCTAAATGTTGCCTGTTTTGTAGGTGTTAACTATGCTTGCTATATTAACAGGCATCATTGGTGTATGTAGAAGTCTGACGCCAGACGAAACATTAATTTGGTGTCCAGAACAGCTATTGGAGGCAGTAGTAATGAACACTCATTATCTTCCAGGAGTGTGGCAAGGCTTTGCTCACACATCCAGGGTGAGAGCGAGTTTCCAGCAGTTGTTCCAATATAGGTTCGTACTCATTTTTTTTAAGATTTAAATTACCTGGTATTTATTATTGTACTCTTTTTTATAGTGTATCTCTGAGTAACTTTATATTTTTGTTTTCTTTTAGATTTGCAGCTTTATTAGAAGAATTCCTCTCCCCCATCTTAGTACCATTTTTTCTGATTCGGTATATCTACCCTCGTACTTTGGACTTGGTGGATTTTTTTAGGAATTTCACTGTTTCGGTAGTAGGGGTAGGCGATGTATGTAGCTTCGCTCAGATGGACATTCGAAAACATGGCAACCCAGACTGGCAAAATAAAGACGAAGAAGTAACTGGTTATGTATGTTTGATTTTTCTGGTTTTCTTTTTTTTTTTCATCTGAATAATAAATAATCAATTACTTTACAAAATATGTTCAGAAAACAAGAGTTTTTTCAATTTCGTAAAACCAGTGTTTGTACTGCAAATTATTGGTGTTGAAGGAGTACATAAAATGTATACCATGTTAAAAAAAAAGTTACAAAATTTCTAGACAGTATATTTGGGGTAGAAATACTTCAGTATTGTATTTTATATTTTTTTAATTGGTGATATATATTATTAGTAACTTATTAACTAGAATACAAAAAATATATTGCAATATTTACTTAGACTAAGTTCAGATCTGTTTCGGAATCAATGCTTTTCCTAATTTTTGGTTAGGGTCATGCAATCCAAACCTATCATAATTTTAAAATTTAAATGTCTACAATTTTCTAAGTGTTCTAAATTTGTGTATTTTATCATTTTTGGCTGCCATTTCTAAATACAAATTTCATTAAAAATCAGTGTTCTTATGATTTAAACATTGTTATTTAGATTAAATACAGGTATTTTAAACATGTTACTAAAAACAAGTGTTTTAAACGTGTTACCAAAATAACATGTTTTTTCAACCCTATTAAAAACCTAATAATCAATTGATTTACATGCTCTGGAGAAGAATCAGTATTTTGTCAATGCAAGTTTTAAACATAATCTTTCGTACCAAATAGCAGCATATCCAAATTAAGTATCTCTGGAAAATTCCTTTACAACTTAAGTTAAATGGAAATTACAACAAGAATATTAAGTATCGTGGTTTTATTTATAATCTTACAATATTGTATTAGAAAGTGTGGGATTGTGAAGAAATTGGACGGAAAATGATTTTAATGAGTAAAGGTAAATTAGTATTTTAAGTTCCTGCGTAATTTTGATACGCTGTTCGCAGAAGCATCAGTCACTCTAGTATCAATGTAAATTTTCAAAATAATCTGGGAACTACTAATTTATCTTAGTAATTTTTAGTGAAATTTCTTAATTTTCCGTTGTTCTAAAAAAACGTAGGAAGTTTATAAATAAAATAACATAATAAAATGTACTTGATATCCCGTTAACATTTTTTACAACTTCTGCATTGAAAAGGAGATATGTATTAATAGATTTCGTGTGTAGGCATTGCTTTGTGCCCATTATACCGCGTTGAGTTTGATTGCTTCTTGAAAAGATGAAAGGAATATTTTGCCCGAAGTCTTTTTTAGTTCGTTAAAAACGTGGTTATTTTTATTTAAATTTGTGGTTAGGAAATCAAAGGGACTCTAAAGCTAGTTAAAATCAACTTTAGAGCTAGAGCAATTAGCAAAAAATAAAATAGTAAAAAAAGTCGAAAATATAAAAAATTCGAATGTGGGAATAGACTGATGTAAGTCTGGGAAAACAGAAAAAACAGATTTACTATAGCAGTTTGACCAGTCAAAATGGCTATCGACTTGCACAAAAGTCTGAAGATAAAATCGCTGGCTTCTTGCAAAACCAATACGTTTAGTTGAATAACGAGGAATTTAAAAATCTAACATAATCTAGCCTCAACGCATGTTGCTCAGCTAACGGCCCAGTTTGGAAACCAAAAGTAAATATATGCCTTAACTGATTTTTAATTGAAATGGAAGTCTGTAGTTTTAAATATTCTAGATAAATCAAATTAGCGCAATTAATCTGAGCTACATAGATTTTAAAATTGAACAAACCTATCTTAGCTTAAAAAAATGTTACGTTATCGGCCATTTACAATAATAATAATAATTTTTATGAACTCTGGACCACCATGTCACGCCGTACTTGTTTGCTAAGAACGCACTATTACATTTGCCTAAAGGAACAAAGAAAGACTAGACGAAATGCTGCAGAGATATCTGGCCCATTGGCCGGAACCAATATACATAATACGAGGGAGGATCTTATATAACTAAAATGACCAAATAAATTAAAAACAGGAAAATTTTAGAATTCATGCAGCTCTCGGCGGCAAATAAATGCTTAAACAATAGAGTAACTTAAATAAATACAGTAATTAACGTATTTACGCACAACTGTATGCTTAACTAGATCTAGAAATTTTAATACACGCATTAGCACACCCCAAAACTCTTGGAAAAGAAGGAACTTGAAAGAATTTATTTCCAGCGAAAACAGCTCCTTCAAGCACTGGTATATTTATGTATTGAGGTTTTAATGAAGCTGTCACCTCGGAAACCCTTTTTACACATTGGGATGTGTAGGTGATACAGAGTTATTCCTAAAACAAAATTATAATATGATACATTGGGCATTGTATGTATATCATATATTATATAAAATTATGCTGAGAGCAATTCCAGGTCATCCTCAGTTTGTCCTACAATGTTTAAAACCATGGGTTTGGTATAGTCTGAATCTATGAAAAAAGTTAAGTTGTCCATCTCATCGAAATGATTTCTTCTTTCATAAAATCTCGGCAATCCAATATCCACTTCCAGTAAAAAACACTGCCAGGGAACTCGTAAGAAACATTTAACGTTTGGTGGAAACCAAAATTGATATTTAAAATAAATAAGGGCTCTCTTAACGCTGGCTGGAAAGGGCCGTTAGAGTCCCTAGAAAACAAGAAACATTTTTTTAGTGCGCGGGGTGTGAGGGTGAGTGTATTCAGGGGTGCGCAAAATTTGCTCTCACGATAACTTGAAAATGGTCAACCCGATTCGTTTGTGGAAGACACTGGAGTAGATACTTGATTTCTTCAATTAAGTGATATTTTGAAAAACGGAGTAGCACGTCAAAATTATTTTAGATTTTTGTATATAATATAATTTTTACATTGTAATTGAAAAGCCTTGTAGTTCCAACAGCTTCCTAAGAACAAAATTAATATTTTAAGTTTTTTTACGGTAGAAAACGCATTTGTTTTATTTTTTGTATATAATATTTTTTTCGACTAAAAAAGCGAAAATATTTTTCATTTCAAAAACTTAATATTTTTTGAAAACGGCTAAATACGTCCATTTATAATATTTTTTGCATATAAACCTCAACTTGAAAAAACTGTTGGCGTAGATACAAATACGGAGAGGTACTAGGTTTCCCAAAACACATTTTTTTATAACGAATGAATTATATTACATCATTGTCTGATAATTTTAATAAAATATTTTTCATCAAAACCTTTTTTTATGTGTTTATTTTTTACAGCGGGAGCCCTGTCTGTAAGGGCATAAAATCATGGCCAGTTATACCAATATGAGATACCATCAATATCTTTAAAGTAGTTTGTTTATTTTTATGAATGCCATTTTTCGCAGAATACTAGACCAAATTTAAAAAATCAGTCGCGGTATATATTCCATATGCTTTCGCTGTAGTTTTTTTAAAACGCATTTGATCTGTTTTATCTAAATCGGAGACATTCAGTTGTAATTATGGTAACATTTTATTTATTCCTAGGAACTAATCTGCAATTTAGTTAACGAAAATTGGAATGGATACACTGTATAAATGAAGTATTGTTTAACACTATCGCTGTAGTAATTAGGATAAACGGGAATACGTTTTAGCGATGTAATTTTTAAACAATTTAATTTGCGCTATGTATTTAGTTTATTAAATTTGTTCAATATGATACCCATATCACTGACTTACGACTTAAAAATACTGGTCATTGATATTTAACGTATTTTCACATATTTTTTAGACTGTTAACGATCAGTACACTCAAGCAGAAGATGGTAAAGTGGAGCTATCTCTTATGCATTTTACGACGACCAATCCGGATTGGCAGCCGCCACCTGAAGCAATGGAATTTGTAGAGAATGTCAATATAGAGTCTAAAAGATTTGATGACGGTAATACATTTATGTTATTAAATATGAAAAAAAAAAAATCAGTGACAGATATTAAACATAAGGGGGTTTTTGATGTGGACGCTTAATATAGTTGTTTAAATAAGTTGTTTTAAGAAATCATGGTTCTTGGTATTAGACCGTGTCAAATTGGAATTACTATCCCACGTTTCGCCGTCGTTTGCACGAGGCATTTTCTGTGATCTTTACTCCACGAGATCTGAACACTGAATTCATTTGTTGTCATGTTCATTCAGTGTTCAGATCTCGTGGAGTAAAGATCCCTGAAGATGCCTCGTGCAATCGAAGGCGAAACGTCGGATAGTAACTCCAATTTGACCGGTCTAATCCCAAGAACCATGATTTCTTAATTGACCAAAGCCGTGAAAGCTTCCGTTCTATGTTATTTAAAAGTACTTTTCTTAATTAACATTTAATTTTACAAATTTCGTCAATTAAAAAAACCAATGTCTTACGTGAAAATATTGGAGATTCAAAAAGTAATTTTTTGTTTAAAAATTTTGCTTAAAAATCGATTTCAAAAATAATATTTGCGACAATCTTTTCTTTCACACTTTTTATATTTTATTATCTACGTTTTTATTTTTATATTCTGTGTTTACAGAAGCAGTTTTCGGCCCCTTTGGTGTCATGTCAAGCACAGATTTCAATCAAGATATAGACTTTGCTTCGCTGCCAACCAGAATGTCTATGAGACCTGGGCGCCCATCCGTAGGGTTTCAGGATTCTTTTTCCCATGCGAATATGCCTCGTCAAAGCATGTTTAACCAGCGTTCTGAGGGTCCTGATATGTTTAGCAGCCTGCAAAACATGCGTGCCAGTACAGTGATTTTGCACAATAGACATGCGAATAGGTGGGTATATTGTAATTCCCGTAATAATAAACTTTTATTTTAGGTAAAACTGCAAGTGTTAACAGATTTAGATTTTTTGATGGAACACCCACAATTTTTTTAAATGTCAAATATCAACAGTTCCCAAGGAAACTTAAAAAAAGATATTATAATTTCCTAATAAAGTATTTAGCAGGTGCATCTTTTTTGTGTTCTAGAATCGTTTTATTTTAGGATTGGTTGTCAGTAGAATTTTTAAACATTGTTTGCATAATATCCATTTTTTTTAAATTTTCATATCAATATGTTTAAACAAGTTAATATTTAAATATTGCAATTTTTAAAACATATGTATAATAATTAAGCAGTTTTACGGCCACCTCTGCGTTAACCGCTGAAGATGTAAAGGTTCTTTTTTCGAGAACCTGAAATAATAAAAATACAGAATCACTCATATTTTAATACATAAACTAGTTTTGCATAAAGTGTGATTTTATTAGAAAATGGGTAAGTATTTTGAATAATTCTTTTTCAGAATTATGTTAAGTAATAAAACAGTAACACACGGAAGTGAGATTTGCCCTTTTACAGGTTTTCTGAAAAATGGTCAGAATTTTGTATGCATGCACGAAAAATGCATTCCTTTGCCATTATCTCAACTTACAATATCACACTAAAAGTGTATTGGTTAAGACAAATCATTGGATTACCTTCCACTGTGTCTAAACCACTGCACACCGTTCTTATCGGCGTCACAGGATTGAGATACACTGACCATTCCCAATAATTCGACAATTAAAACATTTCCTGCAAGGTAACGTGTAGTCAGGCATCGCTATAAAAGCTCTCGGCTTCGTCGGCACTGTAATATCAACCCCAAGTCAGAAGTTCTGGATCCTTTTATAGGCTAATCCCCCTTTGCATCCTTTCGTGAGGTGCAACTTTCCCCATTCATGCGTTCTTGTATGCATTTTAAACTTTATAGAAAGCTAGTTTTATACACGAATATTATTAAGTGAATGTGTTTACTTGAAATCTATGTCCATATTATATATATCTAACGAAGCAGTAGGCCCGCTCTTGCCGTCGGCCGAGCATAAAGGATTTCAATTATTACCTGATAGCCGGCTGATCCGGCTCGGTCGTCTCCGGCTTTTAGTCTCAAAGGAATCACAGTCAAGGTGGCTCGCGCTTATATCCGACTGAGTTTTGTGTGAGTGCTACGCGGTGAGCGAAAAATGGAAAAAGTGTCTTATTGTGTAGTTAACAGTTCCAACAGCAAATCGAGAAGTGGAATATCATTTTTTAGATTACGCAAACATTGGAACAGCAGTAGGTAATGCATTAGTTTATGTCACAGGGTATTCATTTGTTGTTCAAGTTGTTATATAATAACACAATATAATGTGCAAAGTAAACGGAAATTTTTTAGATTGTTATTTAGCGCAGTATTTTAGTTTTACATTATCACCCGTAATTATTATTGTATTTCATACTATTTATGCGCCCTCGTATTGACTAGTGCACATTGAGACGCGGCATGACGGCGAATTCCCTTTAATTCCAAAACATCAACAATGCCGACACGAGTGGGTCTACTGCTTCGTTATATATATATATATATATATATATATATATATATATATATATATATATATATATATATATATATATATGTATATATATATATATGTATATATATATATGTATATATATATATGTATATATATATGTATATATATATGTATATATATATATATGTATATATATACCGGGTGTCAACGATCTCGTTTTACACGATGCCATTCATTTGCTTTTTAGGTTAGGATATTTATATTTGGGTTAACGAAATATGGTATTAAGACACATATTTTTCATGAAAAAACAATTGAATATTACTGCCAGTTTTTCCGATATCAGAACCAAGTTAAGAATTTCAAATGGAACCCTGTATATTATTTTACATAGTTTGATAGAGCTTAGAATTACCTTTTCAATGACATATCACAAGTTATATTTTTTTTTCAAAATGGCGGACCAGGAAGCGCTTTTTCAAAATTCAATAAGGCGGTCGTTTCCCGATACCGATGAAATTTTGTTTAACAAATTATTAAAATATTAAACAAAATGGGGTTTTCAATGGATTTTAATCAAATTTTTAATTTATCACAAAATGGGATAAGTTTAATTTTTTCTTTAAAATGTGAACTTTTTCTTAAATTTTCTCAAAGATTTTAAATAGAAAGTTGTATTTATTAAATATTGGTATTAAAGTATATCTTATTAGCTACACGAAACTATTTTTGCTTTTTGTTTCAGAAAAAATTGACAAAACCTTGCCGATACACATTTTTCCTAATACATAACATGAAACAAACACACACATATTATTAATCAGAAAATCCTAGAATATTTTTTATTGTTTATTGATAAGTAATTTTGTATTATTTTGACATTTTGTGACTGTTGTCTTATTTTAGGAAAGCGAGAAAAAATCACAAGTAGTATTAATTTTATTTTACCAGTAGATACGGTGCAGTAACATGAAAGATGACTTAACTAAGATAAGTAGGTCTTGGAAACAATTGCATAGGGATGCCATTATCATTTTCATTAGATTTAACCAGAAACGTCAAAAGTACTGTTTTGTATCGACATTTCTGATAACTTTCGTTACATTTTTACACTGAGAAAAACAAAAAACAAAAACAAAACCGCATAACAAACCGCAAACCGCAAAAAGCAAAAATAGCTTTTTGTTTGAGAAAAAATTGATGAGACTCTGCCGATATACATTTTTCGTAATACATAACATGAAACACACACACCACACACACATATTATTAATCAGTAAATTTCGGAATATTTTTTATTGATAAGCAATTTTGTATTATTTTGACATTTTATGATTTTTGCTGTCTTATTTTAGGAAATCGAGAAAAATTCACAAGTAGTATTAATTTTATTTTACCGGTAGGCTTTCGGTTTTTCCGGAAATACCCAGACCTAAGTCAAGAAGTTTAAAAAGAACCCTGTATATTTTTTCACACAGTTTGAGAGAACTTAGAATTCCCTTTACATTGACATATCACAAGTTGATTTTTTTTCGAAATGGAGGACCAGGAAGCTTTTGTTCAAAATCCAATATGGCGGCCATTTTCTAACACCGAAGATATTTTTGAATTATAGGTAGAAATAATAAACAAATATGGGGGTTTTTATTGGGTTTAATGCTAATTTAAAATCAAACTTTCACAATTAATACAAAAGTCACTCAATTAAATGTCCTATGCGCTGTCCGCCTTGTTCTTGGCATAGTGTAACTCTCTCAACATTTTCCGCGAGCAGGTTTCGTAAATGCTGTTCTGAGATACTCTCAACGGCTCGTCTTATTCTATTTTCTAACATTTCCAACGATATTACAGAAGTTGCATACACTTTTTCTTTCAGATGACCCCATATAGAAAAATCAAGCGGGGTTAGGTCAGGCGACCTCGCTGGCCATCGAATTGGTCCATTGGTTCCCAACCAGTTCTCACCAAATCGTTCATTCAAGTAATTTGCAACAATTCTTGAATTATGAGCAGGGGCGCCATCTTGTTGGTAAACTAAATCATCATTTTGCTGCAAATTATTTATAAAATGTTCAATTTCATTTTCGAGAAAGTCCAAATACATCTCGCCAGTTAAAGGCTGATGGAATAATATTGGACCAATAACGCTTAGTCCTACAACGCCTAACCAAACATTAACTCCAAAACGTTCCTGGAAGGCACCTTCTCTTACTAATCTTTGATTTTCCTTTGCCCAATAACGAAAATTATTTCTATTAAACATCCCTAGATTAGTAAACCTTGATTCGTCCGAAAAAAATAATCTTATGATGAAACACAGGACTTATTCTATAATTATCTAAAAACCAATTGCAATAAATAAGTCGTCTTTGGAAGTCATTTTCAAATAGGTGGTGGTGAATTTGATACTTAAACGATTTAAACCCGTGTTTCTTTAAAATTTTTCTGGCGCTTTCATGGGACGTATTGCACTGTTTGCCTAATTCACGAAGGGAAGCTGTACGGTCATACTCGATGTACGCTAAAACGTTTGTTTCCACTTCTTCGCTTACTACGAAACCATCATTGCCATTAGCATGGACACCACCATTATTTTCATTTTTTAAATGTTGTACTAGCCAAGGATAATACGCATGTGAAGGAGCGTCACGATTCGGAAAGCGTTCCTGGTATAATCTCTCTGTGTCCCTTGAATTTTTGCGACATTCCCAATAAATAAGGAGCATGTCAATTTGATGTTCTCTTGAATAAACCATAATATTTATTTTTAAAACTAACTAGAACCACTTCTCAGTGTAAAAATGTAACGAAAGTTATCAGAAATGTCGATACAAAACAGTACTTTTGACGTTTTTGGTTAAATCTAATGAAAATTATAATGGCATCCCTATGCAATTGTTTCCAAGGCCTACTTATCTTAGTTAAGTCATCTTTCATGTTACTGCACCGTATCTACCGGTAAAATAAAATTAATACTACTTGTGATTTTTTCTCGCTTTCCTAAAATAAGACAACAGTCATAAAATGTCAAAATAATACAAAATTACTTATCAATAAACAATAAAAAATATTCCAGGACTTTCTGATTAATAATATGTGTGTGTTTGTTTCATGTTATGTATTAGGAAAAATGTATATCGGCAAGGTTTTGTCAATTTTTTCTGAAACCAAAAGCAAAAATGCGGCTTGTTATGCGGTTTCGTGTAGCTAATAAGATATACTTTAATACTAATATTTAATAAATACAACTTTCTATTTAAAATCTTTGAGAAAATTTAGGGAAAAGTTCACATTTTAGAGAAAAAATTAAACTTATCCCATTTTGTGATAAATTAAAAATTTGATTTTAAATTTGATTAAAATCCATTGAAAACCCGATTTTGTTTAATATTTTAATAATTTGTTAAACAAAAATTTCATCGGTATCGGGAAACGACCGCCATATTGAATTTTCAAAAAAGCGCTTCCTGGTCCGCCATTTTGAAAAAAAATATAACGTGTGATATGTCATTGAAAAGGTAATTCTAAGCTCTATCAAACTATGTAAAATAATATACAGGGTTCCATTTGAAATTATGAACTTGGTTCTGATATCGGAAAAACTGGCAGTAATATTCAATTGTTTTTTCATGAAAAATATGTGTCTTAATACCATATTTCGTTAACCCAAATAAAAAAATCCTAACCTAAAAAGCAATTGAATGGCATCGTGTAAAACGATATCGTTGACACCCGGTATATATATATATATGTATATATATATATATATATATATATATATATATATATATATGTATATATATATATATGTATATATATATGTATATATATATATATATATATATATATATATATATATATATATATATATATATATATATATATATATATATATATATATATATATATATATATATATATATATATATATATATATATATGTATATATATATATATATATATATATATATATATATATATATATATATATATATATATATATATATATATATATATATATATATATATATATATATATATATATATATTATATATATATATATATATATATATATATATATATATATATATATATATATATATATATATATATATATATATATATATATATATATATATATATATATATATATATATATATATATATATATATATATATATATATATATATATATATATATATATATATATATATATATATATATATATATATATATATATATATATATATATATATATATATATATATATATATATATATATATATATATACATATATATATATATATATATACATATATATATATATATATATATGTATATATATATATATATATATGTATATATATATATATATATATATATATATATATATATATATATATATATATATATACATATATATGTATATATATATATATATATATATATATATATATATATATATATATATATATATATATATATATATATATATATATATATATATATATATATATATATATATATATATATATATATATATGTATATATATATATATATATATATATATATATATATATATATATATATATATATATATATATATATATATATATATATATATATATATATATATATATATATATATATATATATATATATATATATATATATATATATATATATATATATATATATATATATATATATATATATATATATATATATATATATATATATATATATATATATATATATATATATATATATATATATATATATATATATATATATATATATATATATATATATATATATATATATATATATATATATATATATATATATATATATATATATATATATATATATATATATATATATATATATATATATATATATATATATATATATATATATATATATATATATATATATATATATATATATATATATATATATATATATATATATATATATATATATATATATATATATATATATATATATATATATATATATATATATATATATATATATATATATATATATATATATATATATATATATATATATATATATATATATATATATATATATATATATATATATATATATATATATATATATATATATATATATATATATATATATATATATATATATATATATATATATATATATATATATATATATATATATATATATATATATATATATATGTATATATATATATATATATATATATATATATATATATATATATATATATATATATATATATATATATATATATATTATATATATATATATATATATATATATATATATATATATATATATATATATATATATATATATATATATATATATATATATATATATATATATATATATATATATATATATATATATATATATATATATATATATATATATATATATATATATATATATATATATATATATATATATATATATATATATATATATATATATATATATATATATATATATATATATATATATATATATATATATATATATATATATATATATATATATATATATATATATATATATATATATATATATATATATATATATATATATATATATATATATACGTATATATGTATATATATATATATATGTATATATATATATATATATATATATATATATATATATATATATATATATATATATATATATATATATATATATATATATATATATATATATATATATATATATATATATATATATATATATATATATATATATATATATATATATATATATATATATATATATATATATATATATATATATATATATATATATATATATATATATATATATATATATATATATATATATATATATATATATATATATATATATATATATATATATATATATATATATATATATATATATATATATATATATATATATATATATATATATATATATATATATATATATATATATATATATATATATATATATATATATATATATATATATATATATATATATATATATATATATATATATATATATATATATATATATATATATATATATATATATATATATATATATATATATATATATATATATATATATATATATATATATATATATATATATATATATATATATATATATATATATATATATATATATATATATATATATATATATATATATATATATATATATATATATATATATATATATATATATATATATATATATATATATATATATACATATATATATATATATATATATGTATATATATATATATATATATATATATATATATATATATATATATATATATATACATATATATATATATATATATATGTATATATATATATATATATATATATATATATATATATATATATATATATATATATATATATATATATATATATATATATATATATATATATATATATATATATATATATATATGTATATATATATATATATATATATATATATATATATATATATATATATATATATATATATATATATATATATATATATATATATATATATATATATATATATATATATATATATATATATATATATATATATATATATATATATATATATATATATATATATATATATATATATATATATATATATATATATATATATATATATATATATATATATATATATATATATATATATATATATATATATATATATATATATATATATATATATATATATATATATATATATTGAAGACTACTGTGAAGGCTGGAACGTCTTACACTGGATGTCTCGGTTGAGGATTCACCTGTCAATTTTTGTGCAGCATCAATTACATAAATATAACCCATCTGTAGACCCCAATTTTAAGACACTCTATATCCTGGTCACGGCACCAGTGAAACGTACCAACCTACAGTCTATTTATCACACACGAAAGTCGGTAGCCAGACACGTGATGTCTCCCTTTTACAAACCTATTTTGGACTATCCTCTCACGTTGTGTTGTTTTTGTAGCTCCCAGTTTCTTTTAGAGTTTGAAGTCACGAGATGTTACTCTAGTTTTCTTTTATACTTATATTGTTTTTTTAACCTTAATTTTACTTTTGTAAATTAAACACCAAATACCATTTAATACATATATTGATACTCTAAAAAAAATATTTATAAAACATTTACAAGACCTTGTTCTAATTTCATAATAAAATTACATATTTGTATTACACATTCCCTTTCCTTTTTACATATTCTAAAACTCAGTGCATAAATTTATTTTCCAGCAACCACCTGACATATTATGTACAGAAATACCCTTTGGTCTGAAGATCAATTTTAACAGGTAGTAGGACACTTGAATCCCTCAAATGAGTATGTCCTTACATTCGTACAACCTCAATGTATTGATTTACTCAGTTTACTTAATTTCTTTAATAATAACATGCTAGTCTAGTGTAAATAAACGTGACAATTGTCACTTACCACATTTACTACGCCTTTTATAAAAGGGGCCTAAAGTTATGATACTTTATAATTTAAAACCACTTGAAAGTTGGAACACAACGGTCCAGTAGAGAGCACCACAACACAACACCCGCTGCCAAACATCCTTGGTTATTAAATTGTTGTCCATATCTTGTCTCCTAATATAACTAGAATGAACGCCTTTAATGCTATGATGTTATTATTGGTGGATACATACATAATGTATACTCTTAGACACACAAAACATCACACTCGCCATACAAATTCTTTCACACTTTCATACCTTTTGCACGAAGCTTCTAGCATACAATTTGTACGCAAATGACATTAAGACTAAATTATTTATCTCATTTTTTTATTTTAATCTACCTACCATCTGATTTTGGCCAACTGACCCAAATTTACAGTTTTGAATGAAACACAAACAGGTGGCTGCTAAAACCTTAGAGCATTGGCTATTTAAAGCCAATGCTTATAGTAAGAATAAAAAAAGAGTTCATTATTTACATATTTAGCCACTGCCAAGATTACCTCACAATATATGGTCGATCGTACGACGATGCCAAGCCTAGCCAGGTACTCTAATGTTTATACGAATTTATATTACGGTGGATATTTTTAAACATGATGCAACAATATGATCGTGCAAATAATAGTAATGTTTTCCAATATTGGTTTCTAAGTAGTATAAAGAAATTACTTTTATTGGAAAATACAAGCTAAAATACCCAAAGCCTCAGATCCGATTACTCCATTAACAAAAGTTTTAATTAGATATGACAACCCCGACGACTACGTCACCTATTAGACCATCCCACTTTCATTGACCCGAGATTCTTATAGTAGAGTAGTATAATACTCTACAGCAAAGATTGTTACAGGGTCACGTGACCATAGGTGTGGCTTAAAAACAAATAGCGGTCCGTGGAACGACACTAAACTTTAACATTAAAGAAATTAATTTGACAAAAAATATTTTAACGGAGAAGTTAATTGAATTAAAATTATCATTAGGCACCCAGCTTTTCTTAGCTTCACTACTGCATGTGTTTAATGTATTATTGTGTAATTGTTTATCTGGTTCAAATCTAATTATATGTTGTCTTACTTCAAGAAGCAGCGTTCTAAAGGTGCGGTAAGATTAGAACAGTAACTTTTTAATTATTTTTAAGTTTTATTTGCTTTATCTTGGATATTGCGAAACTAGGAGCTTTAGTTGACCTAACTATGGTGCGGCAATGTGAGTTTGCAAAAAAATACCCGTTTATGTTTGGAATTGTTTTTTAATCGCTAAGTAAACAGCTAGATTTCCTTTTCCAGGGGACTTGTAATCCGGTTCAGTATAATATAACGTTTATTTCGGCGGGGTCATGTGATAATCCGTAGAAGCGAAATGATACAAGAAAGTCTCGGAAGTGATTTTTTTCATGATTACAATAGTTTTTTCCGATCAGAGAATTAAAATAATTATAGAATAAAATGGCATAGCGTACAACTTCGACTAATAATTGTCTTTTTGAATAAAAAAACATCTATACGTATATATAGCAATATTTTCGTGTTTAACATTATTCCCAATAATCACCTAGATGCTGTTATATGCTAACCTAACTTAAAGTATTATTTACTGGGTAATAGTCGAGAGGCTTCTCACGCATAAACAAAAGTACAGTAATTTCGAAATTCACTAGATGTTGGATGATATCTGGAGAAATAATAAGATATCGGATGATTTCGAATCATTTTTTAATTTCCGCTTGAGTTGGGCCAATTTTGTATTTATGTGTTGTGAAATAAAGGAATATGGTGATCTTTTGAGTAATAATTAATAATTAAAAAACAATCTTTTTTTTTTTAAATTTAACTATTAAAATGGAATAACAATATGAAAATTAGCTGTTCTGTTTTTATCTAATAGCGCTCGCTTCTTTTTACTTTCCTCGCAAGAGGACTACAATACTAGACGCAAAAAAAAACATGTTTTCTCAATTCCGACGGTATCTGTATGTCTGTCTGCGACAAAGCTCAAAAATTACTTATACTATTTACTTCAAATTTTGGTTCAAATTAAAGGTCATATGAGGATAACGTGGTAACGTTTGGGTAAAAATCTAGTATGACAGAAGAAAAAATCATTACTAAAAAACTACTTATCCAGTTTGCCCCAAATTTTGCAGAAAAATTAGGTATGACATGACCATCAACTGGTAAGTTTTGCTACAAGTCCAAAATGGCGGCCTAATAAAATGTTTTAAAAGTCAGTTCAAAAAGTTACTTCATCGATTATGTTCAAATTGTGGTTAAAAATCGAATATTACATAGGAATGAATAACTCAAAAACCAAGGGTGATAAAAAATCTTGTGTAAAATTTTGGTGAGGAGCCATTATGGTGTAACAAAGTGGCGGTCTAATGAAATGTTTAAAATGTCAGTCTACTTATCCAAAATTAAAAGTTTGCACAAAAATCAAGTGCGAAACAGAAGAACTGATAAAATTATATCAATTATATGTGGCAAAACAAAATGGCCGCTAATTAAATGTTTAATAAGCCGGTAAATTTCCATTTTCTCGAATAGAAACCTTTTTATGAAGAAAATTAATGAAAGTCATAAATTTTTTTACAGGTTATTAAAATTACAAAAATAAAAAATACTTAAATATTAAATTAATAAACAAAATTAAAAATAAAAAAAAGATACTGAAGTATCGAAGCTGTATCTACGCTTTTATCTAAGTAGATACGGTAAATGATGGAATATTTGTGTGTATGTATGTTAGATCTGGACAAAAAAGTTGTCGAGATAAAAAATGTAGTTTTGTTAAAATCTGAACGATTGTTAGATATGTAAATAAAACAGGTATATTGTCACTCACATTCTTATTTGCGGACGCCCAATATAACGATTCAAGAGAACCTCGACTATCGGCTTTACAAAGACAATAAAAAATGTATATATATATATATATATATATATATATATATATATATATATATATATATATATATATATATATATATATATATATATATATATATATATATATATATATATATATATATATATATATATATATATATATATATATATATATATATATATATATATATATATATATATATATATATATAAATAAAAAATATATATATTTTTTTCTACATACATTTTCTAGACTGTCTTAATGAACTCCATTTGTGCTGTGAAAATACAAATTAAACATGTTTTAAATTTTTTAAAAATATAATTAATTGTTTATCCCAAAAAATGTTCTTATAAAATTGTCGTAATTTTACAACAAATAATAGAAACAGATACGTTCCCTTAGTGGAAATCCAAACAGGGTTTTAGCACAAAAATCTCTTTTAACCTGTGTAGACATTACAGAAATATTCACAAACTTTTCAGACACCCTGTATATTTTAACTTCCACTGTTTAGTGTGTGTTCATTTTAATAATGGTAAACCTACAAAAAGCGCTTACATGAAAATAATTTTAATCATAGCAAAATGATGTCCAGTCTGAAATACCCCCAAATACCCATTTTCAGTCAAATCTATACTATACAACTGTTGACATCGCCATTTTGAATATTTATTACTAAAAATATATGCACTCGTATTATCGATTTTAATCAAATCTACATAAATGTTAAAATTCGTTCGCAATCTTGTCATTCCTACTTATATTTTTTAAATATTTACTAAAAATGTATGATAGGTATTCTCAAATACCGTCCGATAGTGATCTTCAGTCAAGTCTATACAATTGTTGTAGTCTTAAATACCCCCAAATGACGAATTTTAATCAAATCTGCAAAAATTTTAAAATTAGTGTGCCATGTTGGGGCCGCCATTTTTAATTCTCAAATATTGACTAAAATTTTATAACTTTCACTTTTAAATACTCCTAGACACCGACTTGTCTGTACAAATGACAAAATCGTTCTCTATATTGGCGCCGCCATTTTGAATTCTGTTGCGTATTCTTAAGTAATCCACACACATATTAACATTCGTTCAAGATGTTGATATTGTCATGTTGACACCGATATTTTGAATATTTAAATGCCGACACTCTCTAATTTTCAGTTTAATCTACAGAGGTAATAAAATTCACCTTCTAAATGTTGACTAAAAAAAAATTCGAACTTTTTATATTCGAAAGTGTATGTATGTCAAATTTGAAAATAATCGGTAATGTGGAAGTGGTGAAAAATCCATTACTAGATTTAAACCAGACATATCAACATACAATCAGACTAGTAGTGAAGCCAATAAAAGCGTGTTAAAAACATTGTTTTTTAGTTTAAGAAACCATAATATATAAATAACTAATTTCCTTTCAAACTTATCTAACTGAATGGTTTGATTTTAGATAGTGAACTGGGAACGATTATTTGTTTAAAATTTGTACGTAAATTATTCAAGGAGTAAAAAAAAATTCGTTTTTTTTTCGGATGCGATTTCGTGATATGTAAATCTTACTATAATTTCACAATTTAATCTTGCAAATCTTATTATTGGCTTTAATAAAATCCGCACACATTTGTGAAAACAGTGAAAATCATACCATAGAACGGTAAAAATACCTATTTGCCTCATTAAAAAATAAGTAAGCGGCTGTCCATGAATTACGTCACGCCAATTTTACCAATTTTGGACCCTCCCCCCTCCTTGTCTCGCTTGGGTAGACCCTCCTAACAAAACGGCACAGTATGGTAGCCCTCCCCAGTCATACATAACAAACGCGCGTTTAAAAAATCATTTTTATCAAAAAGTCATGGGAATGCAAAAACACTCTTTAATACTTATAATTAGTAAATAAAATACATAGCACATTTGGTAAATAAAATAAATTAAACAAAATTTAATCTAAAAATTTTTATTGGTATCATCCATAAAACATGAGGTAAAACAACGATTTTTTAATAGTCAATCTGTTGTCCACGGATTTTTTAAATCTTCACCTGGTTCCACACAAATTCGAGCAGAAGTACTATCTGGCCTAAAGACATCCGACAAAACCTTTTTCAAAATCGATTTAACTTTTATCGGCCCATTCGGCGTCTTCTGCACCTGTGAGTTCGTCCCGTATAATACATAATAACTACCGAGCTTTATGTGCTGCAACTCGCAAGGGTCTTTTATCACGAGGCTGTACATCATTATGAGGTAATCGATTAGAAGTTTTAATATGATTCTTTTAATGTTTCAACATTGCTTGCTTAGATGCGTAGTAGAGAACACATTGGCTGCAAACTCTATCTGCTAGTTTATGGTTGATAGGAGGACAAAAAAATCATATGGTAGTTGGGAGAAATTCTGATTCTCAGGTTCGATACCTAAAGATAGACGACCAAGTAAATCTAGAAATTCTCCATCATAATCGACTGATGCTGCCACCAGGCCTCTATTGCTTTGCCCAATTTTTATCGGTGGAGGCAGCAGAAATCCATTTGGAAGTAAATATCTTAGGCTACTTCTACTCGCAGAACAACATTCACTTGAGGTAAATTTTACTATCTATCTATTGTTAGTATCTCTACACCAGCAAAGGAGAAGTTTTTCTTTTCAAGAAGTGTATCGGTAGTTCTACCTTGTGAATCAAGGTGAGATCCATGGTACTCATGAGAGGAGCTATTCTTCTTTCGAATTTGTTATAAGCACTCTTACCTGGCGCATTAGTCACAATAAATAATGCATCTAAATTATATTGGCGAAAGTGTTTAATAGCATAAAAAATTACCTTTTTGTATCTGTATTGTAGTCGGTCCTGAATATGTCACTTTTTCAGGCTTTCCGAAACCATTTGGACTTAATAATAATACCAGCATATACTGATCGTATTAATTTAGGGCCAGCAGCAACTACCCAGTCGTGATCTGGGATAGATAACTTGTATTCCATATGCATCAAGATTGGTGCCTGTTTCGAAGCTGCTGTGAGTCCAATCGGTATTCTTGCCTTATCATCTTGGGATAAGAAAAAAACTTCTTTTGGATTCAGAAAAGATGAAAGAGATTCCAAATAGCGAATAGAAGATGTTGCAAATTCGGTATCTACATGATGTTTTTTAAATCATTCTGAGCATTAACTAATTTTACAGGCGCTGTAGATACATGCGTTTTTCCTTCGTGTGTCTTTGAATTCCTACGCAGAAGTCGTAAATATGTGGCGCTTGGACATTGGGTCCAAAGTCTTGCAATTGCTTATATTTTCTGTTTTGCGCCTCTTATCTGCAGAACTTCCAAACATGGCAATTTTTATGATGGTTTGTAATAATTCTGGCTGGTCTTCTTCTAAACTTGGCCGACCTGGCATCTCTCTTGGTTTTAATTTTTTAACTGCACCTGGATTATTCTTACATATCTCTTCTAATTTTAATTTTCTCGCAGAACGCGCTTTTACTCCTCTAAGTTGTTCTTGTTTGTTTCTTGGAGATTTTTTCTAAGCTTCTGAATTTCACCTTCGAGCCCAGGTTTAATCAATCCACAGTCCCGTAGTTGCAACAAAGTGTTTAGATTAGTTTCAAGCGCCGACATTCTTTTCTGAGTAGCTCACCTAAAACTAAAACCCAATTTACAAAATACTGTGCAACGACTGTCCCGCTATATACTTAGGGAAACCCCACAATATCTCAAAAACCATATCAATGGCCATAAATATGATAAAAAAATAAAACCGGTCTCACAAAACATATAAACCAAACTTCCCATACTATTCATTTTCAGGAGACAAAAATCCTGAAACACGAAACCCATCAAAAAAGAGGGAGTTCTTAGAGATGTTATATTTAAAGAAAAGAGGGAAATTCAATAAACGACAAAACTGAAATTAAAAATTTAAGCCAAATTTACTATTATCTTAAAATAACTATATAACCTTTTAATTTAATTTTCCATAATTTTGTCTGTATCAGGAATAAACAAACTAATATTAACTCTCTAATTCAAAATCCATAAAATACCGAAAATACAAAACAATATATATATATATATATACATATTTTTATATATATATATACATATTTTATATATATATATATATATATATATATATATATATATATATATATATATATATATATATATATATATATATATATATTTATATATATATATATATATATATATATATATATATATATATATATATATATATATTATATATATTTATATATATATATATATATATATATATATATATATATATATATATATATATATATATATATATATATATATATATATATATATATATATATATATATATATATATATATATATATATATATATATATATATATATATATATATATATATATATATATATATATATATATATATATATTATATATATATATATATATATATATATATATATATATATATATATATATATATATATATATATATATATATATATATATATATATATATATATATATATATATATATATATATATATATATATATATATATATATATATATATATATATATATATATATATATATATATATATATATATATATATATATATATATATATATATATATATATATATATATATATATATATATATATATATATATATATATATATATATATATATATATATATATATATATATATATATATATATATATATATATATATATATATATATATATATATATATATATATATATATATATATATATATATATATATATATATATATATATATATATATATATATATATATATATATATATATATATATATATATATATATATATATATATATATATATATATATATATATATATATATATATATATATATATATATATATATATATATATATATATATATATATATATATATATATATATATATATATATATATATATATATATATATATATATATATATATATATATATATATATATATATATATATATATATATATATATATATATATATATACCTGCGTAAGCGAGATAATTACTAGATTTTTTTTTCTGGGTTAGAGAATGCATATATTTAAAATAACTATATGTTAGAATAGCGATATATCATACAGGGTGTCGTATAAAAAGGGCATTTTTATCGAAATTTGGTAATGGTGAAAACTCATTTATTTTAAATACACCACCCTGTATTTTATGGTATCTTCGAATAAACCAATACCTTACCTACAATATTTCCATATATGTTCCTATACCCATCTCCCACCATATTTTAGGTAGGAGCCAACTGTGAATATTTTCCTGTTTTCAAAGACTACCATAACAAAACCATCCGCTTAACGAATAAGTTAGCTTGGTAGGCCATGGAAGGTTTTGTTTACTTCTTCCTGACATCTTTTTGACATTAACAGATAGTTTTCAATTGATGCTCCGTAAAAATGGGAAACGCAATTGAATATTCCAATATTGATATTTTAAATTTATTTTACATTCATGGAGAGTGTAACAAAGTTATTTCAAGAACCTGCAGAAAATTTAACGAGATGTATCCTCATTTACCTCCTATGCACAGGAAAAAATTTAGAAGGTACTAAATGCAATAATAGTTTTTATTTCCTTAAAAATCAATTTATGTTGCTGAAACAACAGGAGGTTGTCAGTATTAACGTGCATAACATAATATTTTGATGACGGTCCTTGGACTCTGATTATACACATTAATACTGACATCCTCTCTTTTGGTACAATTCTTTCGTACGTGTACACAGCATTTTAGGCTTTCTATTTATTTTGCCTTCATATTTCAGATATGAAGCAAATTTTAAAAATCACGGCAAAATTATAAAACATAGATCATACACAAAACTACAAACTGATAATGAAGGCAATGAAATAAATGTTTTTGGATATTTTAACGTTTACTCTCAAGCATCAATTAGAAGTGCTGAAATAGATCTAGGACTTTCATATTCAACAATTCAACGTATTCTAAGCAAACATAACATTCAACCATTTAAATTTATTACCCAGCAAGGCCTTTTACCAGAAGATTTTCAGAGAAATACTGAATTTTGCGAAATAGTTCTAACTAAAATTGAGGAAGACCCACTATTTTTGAAAAAAATTATCTGGACTGACGAGTCGAAATTTACGAGGAAGGAATATTTAATAGACGAAATAGTCATTTTTGGGCGGCTGAAAACCCAAAATTGGTTATAGAACGAAGATTTCAGTTTCAATTCGGGTTTAATGTTTTTTGCTTACTGATGGACAATAAATTTGCTTATTGATCTACGATGAAAATTTAACTTCGAATAAATATCTGGATATTTTAAGAACTACAGTTAATGAGTTTTTGGAGTTACCACTACAATTATTGATTTCTTGCTGGTACCAATTGGATGGGACTCCTGCATATTGCAGCAATGAAGTGAGTCAAGGATTATATGGAATGTTCGAAGATAGGTGGTTCAGACGTTTGGG
>JAUTXW010001770.1:0-32500 GCA_030620095.1 Kuschelorhynchus macadamiae
CTATGTGCCTGCTAAACATCGTATTGCTTTACTCGATTAACTTTAATTTTATTTAATTTTCCACAAAAATTACGTCCGATATAAAAAAAAAACTGGTAAAATATTGGTATGAATTCAATATGGCGAATCAAAATGACGACCTGTTAAAATATTTGATGTACAGAAAAAGGAAGGATTCTTACCTATTCCTTAATGAGGCAAATAGGTATTTTTACAAACTTCAAAGAAATAATCGTTCTCTACTTCACTATCTAAAATCAAACCATTAAGTTAGGTAACTTTAAAAGGAAATTAGTTGTTTCTATATTATTAAACTTTAGTTTTTAGTTATGTTTGCCTTTTGTCATTATCATTTTGTAATTGTGACATTTAGAAAAATTATGTATTCAGTTGTTGAAAATGTTATCTTAAACCTGTAACTGTTGTTTAAAGTTAAACCTCTTTAGTGAATATGGGTGTTAGAGTTTTAAACTAAAATCAATGCTTTCAACGCGCTTTTATTGGCTTCCTATTCATCTGATTGTATGTTTGTATGTCTGGTTCAAATCTTGTTATGGATTTTTCAGTACTTAGACTCAATTATTTCAAATTTGAGATGCCTACACTTTCGAAAATAAAAATTGCGGCGCCAATATGGCCGACAAGTTTGTTACTTGTGTAGCCAAAACTAAAAATCAGTGCCTAGGAAAATTTCAAAAGTATAGCATTTAAAAATTCAAAATAGCGGTGTCAAAATGACAATGTCAACAGGTCGGAGAGATGATTTTAACATTTGTGGGGATTATTTAAGAATGCACAACAAAAATCAAAATGGTGGCGCCAATCTAGGGAACGAATTTTGTCATTTGTACAGATTCGGCTGAAATATCAGTATCTAGAAGTATTTAAGAATAAAAGTTATGAAATTTTTTGTCAATATTTGAGAATTAAAAATGGCGGCACCACCATAGCAGACTAATTTTCAAATTTTTGCAGATTTGATTAAAATTCGGCATTTAGGGGTATCTAAGACTGCACATCATGAATTTTTGTCAACATTTTAATAATTCAAGATTGTAATGCCAACATGGCGGCGGAATTTTAACATTTGTGTAGATTTGGTTGAAAGAAAGTAGGAATCTGGGGGTATTTGAAAATACATATCATCAGGGGCGAAGCGTGATTTTTTTATGATGGATAGGCTAAGTGGGACATAGCAAAGGCATCACCATAAGAAAAATTTTTTGAAGTGCCACGCCCAAAAATTTTGCTTATAAATAATAAACAATATTCGCTATACCAGAATTAAATTAAGCGCAATAAATTATAAAGCATTAAATAAAACTTACCGTTACTTTAATTATTCCAGATTTTAATAAACTAAAAAACCAGTTAACACACAACACAAGTATTTGTTCCTTTAAACATTATAAAATACAAAATTCAAATATTAGTTTGTAAAACTTTAAATGTTTGTAATTTTCAAGTCTATACCTTTCTGTAAACAAGTTCTATTCGCCTATCCTTTTTCTCGGCAAATAAGTCTATCACACGCGTAAGAACTCTTGTCGCTTGGAAGAATCCTTAACAAGTCCTTTTTCAATGGCCTAATGTTGACAAATTTGATAGGCGTTCATTGGACATGCTATTTCGCGGAAAAGTCTTTATTCTCTTCAGTGTACTCATACTTCTCTCACATGATGCTGATGTTGCCGGGATTCTCAAAATTAGTGATAGCAGTTTTGTAGTTTCAGGTAAATTGTCTTGAAGCTCGTTAGTAATTAAAACTTTAAATAACTCTTTAGGGGGCAATATTTATCGGAACTTCCATAAATATAAGTAAGTTCTCCTTTTAGTTTTAGTTTGTCGAAAAATGGATAAACTGTGATGAGTTTTTTTAGATGCTTGTGGGGAAAATTCTGGGGTGAATTAAAACTTTCAAATTTTTTATCATTTAAAAGCTCCAGGAAATCTAATTATTACTGTTCCTTAAATCTATTTTCCATATTGACAATAATATTGTCCAGTATTTCAAATGAGAGAATTCTAAGGCGCCTAACTAATTTGTCATTAAATTTTAAATTACTTGCTCTTTCATCTCCATCATCTTCACTTTCTGTGTTTTCCCGAGTATTAACTTTGATACATAACATTTTTTGAGCCTCCATAACACATTTTTCTATTGTTTCATCAGTTCTTAATAGTTTAACTGAATTTAAGTAATTTTGTACCTCAGTATTACATCTATTGATATCCATACACTTTTTTTGTAAGATGTCAAAAAAAACACTTGTATATTCAAATATATAATTGTATAAATGCAACAAAAATACAAATTTAGGATCGCTAAGACTTCTTTTCAGCCCAACTGCTGAATTTATAGATATACTATCCCAGCCGCTGTCATTAAGAATACTTTGAAATGCCGCTTTTAATTCTGAATAATGGGCAATTATAGTGGAAACACCGCGAGAATGATAATTCCATCTAGTTTCACAAGGGTGAGGTAATTTAAATCCTTTTTCCCGAAGGAGCATGCTTCTTTTTGTTGAGCGACTAAAGAAGGTATGAAAAGCTGTTAAACTAGCTACGAACAATTTAACGTCTTTTATGGATTTGCAAGCATGGATTAATACCAAATTTAGCTGATGAGCATAGCAGTGAATAAACAATGCATGTGGATAAGTTTGTTTGATGATAGTATTAACTCCTCCCGTTGTTCCAGCCATAGCACTCGCCCCGTCATATGCTTGACAAATTAATTTATTTTTATTTATTTTCCAGCTTTCCAGAACACCTTGTATTACCATTGTTAATCCCTGTGCCGATTTATCCTGAGAAACGTCATAAAACCCAACAAATCTTTCCTCAATTTCCCCATTTACAATATTTGCGTACCGAAAAATTATGCTAAGCTTGCTTTCGACTGAAACATCCGTTGTTTCATCTGCTTGAATTGAAACGTAGTATGCGTTATTTATTTCGGTTAAGATTTTTCATTAATTACACATGTAACGCATTCAATCAAATCATTTTTAATGTCCGATGAGGTACCCTTAAATACAGTGGAATGAATCAAATGATTTTTTAGGTGTGTTCCTCTTCCGCCAAAAAATCTAAAATTTATAAATAATTTCCTTTATTTAAGGAATCCTCTGACTCGTCATGCCCACGAAACGCCAGCTCTTGTCGTGCTAAAAAACATGTCGTTGAAACGAGTCTTTTTTTAAAGTTAGTCTATTTTGGTCCACCTTTTCATTATGTTTTATAGCACTTAAACGGGCACTTTCATACAGAACATGGTCTATTCTTACCTTTCCGATTTGCTTAAATTTAATAGAAGATGAAATATGGCTTGCAGATTAAATTTTGCGATCATATTTTTTAGGCTTTCAACCCCAAGGCCTACCTTACAAAATTCTTTTTCACCTGACGAAAATAGTAAACAATAAAAACAAAACAGTTTATTTCTCTTAACACTTCCTGTCAACCATTTATATTTTTGATACCACACATTCTGAAATCGACGCATAAATTTACCATTTCCCTCCTGTTTTTCCATTATCAAATTTGGAGTCGGTTTTTTCTCTTTTATTTTTAGTTTGTCCTCTAAAGATAAATGCGAAAAATAATTTACGTTGCTTAACAAAAAGTCTACTAAATCATCACACATTAAACCGCTAATCAACTCCATACTGTTCGTAAAACCGAAAGAACCATCAAACTAAACGACAAACAACAAAATAGTACCGCGAACTCTCCGTCAACTCAAATATGTCTTAAAGCTGTTCTCCAGGCGAGCCTAAATGCCTGCTAGTCTGCAATCCTTTTTTCCGCATCATATATGACAGAAAAGCCGGACCGACGCGACAAATGCCGATCACCCAGGGCCACGGGTAATTATTTTATTAAGGCTAAACTCTCATAGCCTTCTCTGTCGAGCGCCAATCGCCATGCCTCCGTCTGCAGCAAATTTAGAATGTATAGGGCGACCGCGCCGAAAATGTTATATGTTATATAAAATATGGATATCATAAATGTTTTAATTTTAATGCGAAATGATCGAATTTCATTATTATTTTTGTATTTAATTATGTAAGTAATTTTGGGTAGGCTGCGCCTTACAGCCTTAATGGACGCTTCGCCCCTGCATGTACATTTTTAGTAAATATTTAAAAAATGACAGTAGGAATGCCTAGAATGCGAGCGAAGTTTAATATTTATACAGATTTGATTAAAAATCGATATTAAGTGAGCAACTCATACATTTTTAGTAATAAATATTTAAAATGGGGATGTCATCAATCAATCAATCAATCCGATAAGTACTTTTTTTCAGATATTTTTAAACATTTAATTAGGCCACCGTTTTGTTCCCCCGTTTTGAATTTGTCTCAACATTTTTACCAGTTCATCCCTACATAATATTTGATTATTGAGCAAAATTTGAACATAATCGATGTAGTAGTTTTCTGCAATGACACACATTATTTTATTAGGCCGCCATTTTGGATTTGTAGTAAAACTTATCAGTTGATGGTCATGTCAGACCTAATTTTTCTGCAAAATTTGGATAAAATGGATAAGCAGTTTCTTAGTAATATTTCAATAAACCGCCATTTTGTTCAGCCATATTGGATTTTTACCAAAATGTTACCACCTGATCATCGTATGACCTTTAATTTTTAACCAAAACTTGAAGTAAATGGGACAAGCAGTTCTTGAGCTTTGTCGCGGACAGACATACAGATTAACCGATGAAACTGAGAAAACATGTTTTTTTTGTAACTAACATACTTTCCTCTTGCGAGGAAAGTAAAAAAAGCGAGCGCTATTAAATACGAATAGAATAGCCAATTGTCATATTGTTTTTCCATGTTAATAGTTAAATTTTAAAAAATAAAAGATTTTTTTTAATTGTCAATATCTATTTCTAAATCTTAAATTCTAACCAGTTTAAAACATGTTTACGAACACATTTTTTACTTTTAATACCCAAAGAATCACCATTTAAATTCCTTTACCTGACAACACTTATGTAAAATATTGGCACAACTCAAGTGAAAATTAAAAAAAGGTGCGAAATCTATCGAAACTTTATTCTTTATTCTTCTATTATTTCCACAGATGTCATCCAAAATCTAGTGATTTTCCAAATCGCAGTAGGTTTTTTTGAGCGTGAGACGCCCTTTGACTATTTTAATATACACTTCCCCAAAAAATTAACGCACCACCAAAAAATAACCAAAAGTTCAAAGCAAGATTTTATCAAAAATTCTGGTCCGATTTAGACGTTTTTTTTTTAATGACAGGTTGTGCCTTCCACAATGTTAGTATACTAACGGTATTCTAATAAAAATCTCTTTTTTACTAATACCGGGTGTAGCAATTATAGCGTGTTTTTTTAATAAAACTTGTAACACCCTGTAGAGTTGATCAGTTACAATATCAAGTTGGAATTGAAATCACGCCATAGCCTTATCTTTTTTTTACATTTTGTTTTTTTATTTACTCCATTATCTTTCTTATTAAACGAGAAACAGCATTTTATAGCATAACATGATTTTATTGCAAATTATTAATAACGAAAAACCGAAACAAAACGCAACTAAAAATTACACCAAAATGTCAGTAGCGAGTATTTCCGCCTCTGGCACGAATAACTTCTTGACAACGACGGTTCATACTTAAAATTAGAGACCTTATGTCATTTTGGTCCAGTTCTTCCCATATGCGAATAAGTCTCTGCCGTACGTCTTCCAAAGTGTTTACGTTACGTTCCTCTTGTAATCTCCTCCCAAGAGTGTCCCAGAGATTTTCTATCGGATTTAAATCCGGGCTCCGAGCAGGCCATGCCATGGTAGCGATTTCGACTTCCTCTAGGTAATTTCTCACAACTCGAGCAACATGAGGCCTGGCATTATCTTGCATTAACAAAAATCCTTGCCCAATAAATGGCGCATATGGCACAACATGTTGATCTAACACCTCCAATATGTACCTTTCAGCTGTAAGGCTTCCATTTATAATAACAAGTTCCGTGCGACCAGTCAATGAAATGCCTCCCCAGACCATCAAAGATCCTCCCCCAAATAATGTTGTATGTGAAAAATTGCACTGAGCATACCTTTCGTTAGGACGTCGATATACACGTATACGCCTGTCATTGTTAAACAAGCAAAATCGGGACTCATCCGTAAATAATACCTGTTGCCATTCAGCCTCCAACCAGTTACGATGCTCCATAGCAAAATTTAGCCTTGCTCTCCGATGAACTCTAGTTAAAGCTGGACCTCGAGCAGCAATCCTAGGTCTCAAATTATGCTCTCTGAGTCGCTGACGAACGGTTTCTGTACAAACTTGTACACCATTAACATCTCGAATCTGAGTTTGAAGGGCTCGAGCTGTTACAAAACGCTGTCTTAATGCTGCGAGTCTCAAAAAACGCTCCTGAATCGGAGTTGTTTTTCGATTCCTCCCTTGTCCCGGCCTGCGACAATTACTACATGTCTCCTGGAAAAGGAAATCTTGCTGTTTACTTAGTGATTAAAAGAAAATTCCAAACTTAAGCGGCCATTTTTTTTCAAACTCACATTGCTGCACCATACTTAGGTCAACTAAAGCTCCTAGTTTCGCAATGTCCAAGATAAAGTAAATAAAACTTATTTACTAAATATTTAAAAAATTAATGTTCTTCTAATATCACCGCATCTTTAGAATGCTGCTTCTTGAAGTAAGGCAACATATAATTAGAAGATTTGAGCCATATCAACAAATAGACAATAATATATTAAAACACATGCAGTAGTGACGCTAATAAAAGTTTAGTATCTAATAAAATATTTTTTAGCAAATTAATGTCTTTAATGTTAAAAATTATTGTAGTTCCACGACCCGCTATTGGTTTTTAAGCCACGCCGGTCACGTGACCCTGTAACATGTTTACTGTAGACTATTATACTTTTTTACTATAGGGATTCCTTGTCAATGAAAGTGGGATGGTCTAATACGTGGAGTTGTCGATCGGTTTTGCCATAGCTAACTAAAACTCTTGTTACTGGTGAAATCTGATCTGAAACTTTGGGTATTTTAGTTTGTATTTTACTATTTTGCAATTAAGTAATTTCTTTATACTGTTTTGAAACTAATACTGGAAATACATTACTATTCTTTATATGAAAATTTTATTGCATCATGTTTAAACATAATTCACCGTAATATAAATTGGTATAAACATTGGTGTTCCTGGCTAGACTTGGCATCGTCGTACGATCGACCTTATACTGTGAGGTAATCTTGGCTTTTATTCTTCCTCTATTATTAATATTAATGATCTCGCTGCTATCACGATACCCCCTACGAAGTTTTTGACTAGTTGCTGGGTTTTTATCTAATCTAGAAAAATCATAATGTTAACATTAAATTTACTACCATCAATGTCACAAGCCAACCATGTTGCAAAGAAGAAAATAATATCTTAATACCATGCCATGACCTATATATTTGATATACGTTTTTTGGTTGCTCTTGTTGGGCTCCCTGCTTAACAGTAACAATGTACATGACACAAGCTATTTGCTTGAAATAAATTAATATGAATTATTTTAGGTTGTTTGCCCGCTATTAGGCCGAGTCGTTAAGCGTGCCTTATTTTCTGAAGCCCACCTAGAAGATTTACCTACAGAAATGAGTGCTTACGTGGCCCAGCTACATGGAGACGATGCGGAGGAGTTCAAATGTAATTCCGAAATCTGTATTCAGGATCCCTTCGACTTAAGTCACAATTTAACGAAAGCTGTACGGCCGGGCACTGCAGTGCGATTGCAAACAATGTGTAAATTAACTTTATCGCATATTGAAGCATTGAAGTAATCTAACATAGAACGGAAGGAAGCTTTTATGGCTTTGGTGAATTAAGAAATCATGGTTCTAGGGATTAGACTGTGAAATTAGATTTAATATCCGACGTTTCGCCTTCGATTGCACAAGGCATCTTCAGGAATGTTTACGCCACGCCTGAACCATGACGTGTTAAGATCGGTTTCCACGTGTAATGGAGACTGTAGCCCGTATTTCGTATTGAAGTTTTTTATATGTTTAAAAATTTCAGTGTATTCTATAATTTTTCGATTATAGAATTCTGGAACCGAAGCTAGATCTTTGATATCTTTCACATTTATAATATGCCCAGTGGCATGCTGATGTTTGAACTGCGTGATCCTATAATAAAAAAATAGAGAATTATGGAAATTTTTAAACATATAAAAAATTTCAATAGATATAAGGTTATAGTCTGCATCACACGAGGTAACCAATCTTAACACAGGGTCACTGGGTGATCTCAGGTCGGGTATAACAGCCAGTCTGAATCTCTCCGAGATCATTCGGTATTCAGATCTCAAGGAGTAAAGATTCCTGAAGATGTCTATTGCAATCGAAGGCGAAACGTTGAGCATTAATTCCAGTTCGACACGGTCTAATCCCAACAAGCATGATTTCATAATTGAATTCATATTCCAAAATGGTGGATTTTTACTCAGATTGTTTTAAGGCGATACAATTGGAAAAGATTTAATTTTAATTATAAAGAATAAAAACAGACATTTTTAACTATGTTTGATGTAATTTGTGTGGGGTAGTGAGGGCTATTGTTGATCAAATTCGGCATATTTTAGGGTTTGTGTGCAATCTGCTCTCCATTAGTAGATGCCAGTTTAATAATCAGTTTTGTTATAGTTTTAAAGGCTGTCGGCTATTTTTAGGAAGGTATTTGCAGCCATGTTATCGACTTGTTTGAGTATTCTAGTGCGGCTGTTAAATGTCTCCTCTCTTTTTTTAATATGTCAAACCAGTCGAGGTAAAATTTTAAATTTCGCGCATTTCGATAGCAGGTTCCATGCTACGTTTTATGATTTAAAACTTTAAGTTGACGCGGGTGGACGTTTTTGAAAAAAAAAAAATTGGTAAATGTCCTTTACCTGGATCTTCCCCCGTTGATTCTTTCCCTATATCAGGAATTGTGAAGTGTGACCTAATTTAGTTCAGTACATAGTCATTTAGTAACACATATATTCTGACTTTCCAAACATTTTTATTGGGCGCCATTTTGTTTCATTATAATAATAATAATAATAATACATTTATTGTTCAACAGTACAATATTATACAAACAATTTATTATATTCTAGTTTTTATGCTAAACGGTTAGACAAAGGTCAATAAAATGATTGCAGCCACCCAGACAAGTCCAGGTACTGATAAAGCCCGTAAAAAATCCAGTGCATAGAAAATCAAATAGGTATATGACGCGTTTTCAGTTAAGTTACTAAATTTACTGAATTAGATTACGAAAAACATTTAATATGTAGTTTTAAAGAAATAAAAGAAAAGTAAAGGAATATAGAAAAGACAAAAGGAGAAGAATTGAGAAAGAAGAGGGGGGGGGGGGAGGAAAATGGTAAGTTATATTTGTGGAATTTGGAACGAAAGAAGTTTCAAAGAACATCGGCAGTTTTTTAAAACATAAGAATAATTGGTAACTGCCAAGAAAATTTATTGATTCTTGAATAATTTTTTCTTTATAATATGCTTCATAGAAAGACAGGACAGATCTGTATTCAGAAAATGCATCGAGTTTATAGTAGTACACAAATTATAAGAAATTGACCTCTTAAACAGCTTCTTGCAATGTTATGGATTTGTAACAATGTGATTGTTTCTTAAATTTCGATCGTGGACGTCACTACGAAATTTGAACTTGTTATAAAGATATTGAGGTTTTTTATATTTCATTGTTTTATATGATATCATAGCCATATGCAGTGTTCACCTACTTTCACTACTACAGCTGTTTTGTATTTTTTGGATACGTCTACCATCGATATTGTCAAGGCAAGGCGCGTAAACTCAGTCACGATGATTGAAATCTGATAACACCAGAGAATAAGAAAGGACTTTTTTGTCTCTAGTGTAAGGTAGCGGCGATGGGAAAAAAGTAATGTGTTGAACATGCCACGTTCAGCTTATTAGTTACATGCTGTTTAAAACGCAAGTTGCAGTCAAGCTGTAGTCCCAAACTTTTGCAGGTGTCAACAAAAGGAATAAAAGCATTGTCCATTTAAATATCTAGATTGTCTGGTCAAATTGTGTTCGGTTGCCGAATAGAATTATGGTGGATTTAGTAGGGTTAATTTTTAGCATGAGATCGGTTGCGGCTTTAAATAGGGCATTCAGATCTCTATTTATGTGTAATGTTAAAGTAAATTTGGGTGTCATCAGCATAAAACAAAGGACTAAGTATACTTCTCTGTAGAACACCAGACGTTACAACTTGCCTTTCAGAAAATTTACCATTCAAAACCACTTGTTGTGACCTACCACATAAATACGACAAGACAAATTTTCGAGCACCATGTCCAAAACCGAGATAGTTAATAAGAGAAAGAAATACCTTATGGTTGAGCATATCGAAAGCTTTGGTGAAGTCTAAAAGGACTGAAGCGCTTATTTTGTTATCATGTGAACATAGAACGTCATCTATTATGTCAGCAAGGGCGGTGGCACAGCTATGCATTCATTGAAATTCAGACTGCTTTTCGAATAAATTATTGTTGATTTCCACAAAAGATCTTATTTGGATTTCAATTATTTTCTCAGATTTTTGAGAAAGCTGACAAAATACTGATGGATCTTAAATGATCAAATATTATTATTATATTGGATTCCTATCAATATTTTACCAGTTTCTACCTATGCCGCACGGAATTTTTGGGCTTAATTTAAAATAAATTCAAAAAGTTTTTACGTTGATTTTTTAAATATTTTACTTGGCTGCCATTTTGTTTCGCCATCTTACATTCGTACCACAACTTTACCAGTTTATCTATTTAATCCATACATAAAATTTGAAATATAAATATAACTTAATACGTAGTCTTCAGGCTGATTTTAAAACATATTATTAGGCCGGTATTTTATGTTGCGATTTTGGATTCATAATACGATGATTTTACCAGTTCATTCCTATGTAAGATTAGATTCTTGTGCAAAATTTGAGGTAAATTTAAATTCTAGGTAAAAGAAATCTTTAGGGAGGTTACGTGGTTGGGAGAAGTTATGAGTACCAAAACTCTGGTCATTGTTAGTTTAATTTACGATTTGAAATCAGTCCATTAAGGGGGAATTGCGCGCAGTATTATGGATCATTTGCAAGCCTTCCGCCGCTGCAATATTATGTGAAAACTATAAGAGATATGTATTAGCTTCAATGTGATTTCAATAGGGAAATATGTATAGTTGGGCGCTAAATGCGATTTTTTATGAAAAAATTTAATCTAGAATTATAAAATAGAAGTAGATTTGTCCATTTTCGACCATTTTTCGACCACTTTTTGACGCAAATGCCGTCGCATATATTTTTTTTCCACAAAATGGCTCTTTACCGCCTTGCATTGATCCTGTATCTACGTAACTGCAAAATTTGAAATGGCAAGTCGTACTCGTGTCATTGTATTTCTGCAGCGCGTGAACCCTTTTGAACCCATTTTTAAACGAAATGTAATTTAAATTGTCTATACATAAAACATTTTTTTGAGGCCGGACGTACAGGAAGTTTTTTCTAATACGTAGGTACCTTTTCATCTTACTTTGAAGTTGACTAGACCATGTCGCTACTTTTTCACTTTTTGCGTGCAGTTCTCCTTTAAGTAGTTTTTGCTTTTCAGACTGAATTTTTAAATATTTTACTAAGGAGCCATTTTGTTCCGCCATCGCCATTTTGTTGTGCCATCTTGGATTCGTACTAAAATTAATCAGTTGGTTCCTACATAGTACTTGTTTTTGTGCAAAATTTGAGATAAGTTGAATGTAGTTTTTGAATATAATTTTTTTTAACCCTTTCTTCTTTTTAACCTTTCAAAAATCTGACTTTAAATTTTGCAGGAAAATTATATTTGATATAGGGATAAAGTGGTGCGAATTCAACATGACGTAACAAAATGGTGGTGTGTTTCAGTGTAAAAACTGGTAAAATATTGGTAGGAATCCAATACCATGGAATAAAATGGCGCACAGTAAAAATCTTTAAAAATATATATATATATATATATATATATATATATATATATATATATATATATATATATACATATATGTGTTACTAATTGACTATGTACTGCACTAAATTGTGAGACACACTTCACCAGGGTTGGGAACGTATAATACGTTTTGTATAATATGTATTATACGTAGCGTAAAATACCGTATAATACGTCGCAGGTAAGTTTCACAGTATGCAGTTAGTTGCACATCACCTTTGACGATTTAAGAGTATTAGGTTCTTTTTTGGTTGAATAAAACATAAAATGTATATTGTATATTTTTATATATTATGTATTATGTATTATATTATATATATATATATATATATATATATACATATATATATATATATATATATATATATATATATATATATATATATAACATAACATACTTAACGTAACATAACGTGACTCGTGCTAATATTCGCAGGATTTAGCATCATCTTGAATTTTTAAAGAATAATATACTTTAACTAGTTTTTTGGACCTTTCTGCACTCAATCTATTACGCAATTTATTATGCACATAAGACCAATTGCTAAATACGCGTTCTAACTGCGCAGACGAAGCCGGAATTGATAACAGTTTTTTAGCAAGAGAACTTAAATTATTACATTTTTTTGATGCTAAATCCCAGTACAAAAATGGTTTGTTACATAAGCCCGCCTTTCCATTAAGTACTTCAAAAATTCCGGTATTGCTACTAAACTTAACTAAATCCTCCAGGCCTGTCGCATCTAGATTCTCAAGGAGATAATCGTTCACCAAATCTACTTGTTGTTCATTAAGTTTTTTGCCTCTGTAAGATGGGTGCAAATAATTCGCAACTAGGAGCGGAACTTTTAATGCGTATTTCCTCCTTTTATTTAAATATTCTCCTGCTTCTTGGAACTTTGAGGGAAATTCAAGGTTCAGCCACGCTTCTGCAGCGCATGCAATGCTTGCTGTCGACGATTGACATTTGTTGATCAATATGCATACTGGGTCCAACAATGAAACAGCTTCGGTAACGTTTTTGATAAACTGTTGATCAAAAATTAGAGCAGTTAAATGGGCTGGAATCGTTGCATTTTCACCTGATTCTAATAGTAATTCTTCATCTTCTGCAAATGCTGGTGGTACTGCCAGTGTCTGTGTCAGTTACTATACGACTTATTTTAGTAGCATGTTTTTCTTCATTTTGTTTCCACTTTGGACTTTTTGCAGCTATATTTTTTTGTTTTTTTCTGGATTATTTTGAATGGGGCGAAACTTGCAAATATTTCTGTGCATAGAAAGACGACTTGAACTTGTGTTGTGAATTTTCTTTTCACACACAGTACACAGAGCTACAATTTTATTTTCTTCCTTTAGTTTCTTGAAGCCTTGAGCCCATACTGGATGGTTTGGACGACCACCTGAACCTCCTGAACTCATCTATAAAAAAAAACTCTGTTTTGGTATTCGGTACAAGTAGGTAGGTACCGTAAGATCCGCTTATAGTGTTCTCATTTTGATTTGATTTATGTTTTCCTTAACCATGAAAAAAAAATCTTATTTTAAATCGAACAGCTATACAGGGTGTTCAAAAAGTAAGGTAAAAGATTTTAAGGGGTGATTCCTTAGTTAATTCTAAAACAAAAAGTTCATATGAACACATGTCCTAAACAGCCTAGTTTTTAAGATACAGCGTAGCGTGTTGAATATTTAAAAAAATCAGTTTTTTCCAAATATTTACAAAATGCATTCAGATATTCTTTTGAAAATTGGCACAGGTTTGACGAAATGAGGTATTTTTAAGTCATGATAGATTTATTTCACTTTCATCAGGGGCGTGCGCAGGGGATACGCCTTTAATATTTATAAAAAAATATGGTACGCTACCGATTTCTTAAAAATCTAACAAGTTTTTATGATTGATCTATTAGAAATTTACAAAAACTGCCTTTTATATTTTCTCGCTGCAATGCACCGTTTGCGAGAAAATAATAAAAAGTACTTCAATGCGTGCATCTTATGACCATTTTCGTCAATATTTTTCTTTATAATTATTAAATGCGTATCCCCCGCGCAAGCCACTGATAAAAGTAAAATAAATCTGGCAGGGCATAAAAGTACCTTCTTTGAAGTCTGTAACTTGTGGAAATTTTCAAAAGAATAAGGTAGTGGGGGTATATATGGCCCACCTAAGCAAAATCATGATTTTTTTCAAAACTTTATTTAACAAAATATAAACTTAACTTACATATGTTGAGCATGTACTTTGTACTTCCAAGTTACATATTTGGTTTAAGTGTTTTGTGAATCAAACTATTTTTTTTTGTCAAACATAAAAATCCTTTCATCTGGCCATACTATCCGACTCTGGTGGTTAATATGGCCCATACTAAATCATCTTAAAACTAAGTGAATATATCATTCAAAACAAACTAAAATAAAATAACAACCCTTACTTAGTTGGCAGCTATTTAAAACTAAAGGAAAATATAAGAAAAACAAAGTGTGGCCATATTAGACTAATTACTAAATTGCCAAAAAAAAAACAATAAACAAAAACAAGTCTTTAGGAACAGTTTGGGGGCACTCAAAATCATCCTCATCATCTGCTGTTAGTCCGACACACTCTTCATGGTAGTATGTCAGACACGTTGAGCACAACCGCATGTCCATCTGTTGGTCGGTATCACAAATCGAACAATACCAGGACTCTACTGGCTTTGAAGGCAATGGTTTTGATTGTCGTGATGTGGAAGGCTGGCAATTGGATTCATTAAAAAGTTGTAGGGTTACCTTTTGAGCTTTATAGTTAAGAGCCTTACGGCGGTTAACTCTTTTAGTGACTCGTTTGTTACCGTCAGGTGTAGGTAAAAGTTCCTTAAACGAATTTATTATCATCCTCATCATCTGCTGTTAGTCCGACACACTCTTCATGGTAGTATGTCAGACACGTTGAGCACAACCGCATGTCCATCTGTTGGTCGGTATCACAAATCGAACAATACCAGGACTCTACTGGCTTTGAAGGCAATGGTTTTGATTGTCGTGATGTGGAAGGCTGGCAATTGGATTCATTAAAAAGTTGTAGGGTTACCTTTTGAGCTTTATAGTTAAGAGCCTTACGGCGGTTAACTCTTTTAGTGACTCGTTTGGTACCGTCAGGTGTAGGTAAAAGTTCCTTAAACGAATCATCTAGATTTAATGGTTTTGATGGACTTTTCTGAGCCTCAGGGTTGTTTGGTTGTCGCTTATTAGTCTCAAGGATGTTTGAGAGAGTATTTTCTTCTTTCTTCCTTCTTCGCATTAGGCTGGCCAGTGGAATTTCATCCTCCGAAGTGTATTCGGAATTTTGAAGTTCGTTTAAGGTTACAGGGACATTTTGAGGTCGCTCTGATAGTTGTGCCGGAGCAAAAGCACAATCTGGTATCGCCGATGGGTTAAAAGGGTAAATACCAGTAGCTCTAAACCCATTTACGATATTTTCGGGAGTCATGCATTTGGGATAAACTTGAGATAAAATAATATTAAAACGTGCTTTCGTTAACGATCTATCAGGGTTCACATCCCAATATCTCAGCAACTCTGTATCCCAATGAGATTCGAATGATTTATAAACTGATTTGTCTAGGGGCTGTAATTCGTGGGTTGTGTTAGAGGGAAGGCAGAATAAGGTAATATTTAAATCATCGGCAGCTTCTACAATACTTAAATCTAAGTGGCTTGAGGCACCATCAAATATTAACAAAACAGGGCCGGCTACTTTATGTTTTGCGAAATGATGTAGAAATTCAATAAAAAGGTCAGTTACCATACTGCCCTTTGGAGCCATTTTTACCAAGGTACCAGGAAGCACATTGTCACAATACTCCGGTTTCAGACGCTTGCCCTTAAATATGACCATTGGAGGTATTGTGTTTCCAATTGCGTTTGCACATCCAACCACTGTGACATTTTCAGCATGTTCTGGTGCTATGAGGTGAACCCGTTTACTTCCTTTAAGTGCAAGCACAGTTTGTTGGTGATGGATTGTGAGGCGACACCCTTTCTCATCCATATTATAAATGCTGTGCGGTTTGTTTTTCAAATTTAGTTCATCCAAAACTTGGCCAAGTTTTTGAAAGTAGTCTGCAACGATGGGCTTGTTCATCTTTTGAGCTCTGGCCGGATTCATTGATTGAGCCTTTCTCCTGGAAATTTCGGGATGTCTCCTCATAAAAAGAAGCAACCAATCTTTGCCCGCCATTTCATTATTTTTGCTAAAGTTATTAGCAATGTTAAAACGACTGCAGTATCTATAAGCTTGGTGACGAACTAAATTGGAAACCTATTTCGCTGTATCTAATAATTCTTTGTACGAAGTCTCTCTCTTGTTCTGGGGACAAAATGCTTGGCCTTCCTAAGCGTTTTACTGAAGCACCACCTTCTCCTATGTATCTTCTGAGAGTTCGTCGTGGAATTCCAAATCTTGTTGATACTTCTCTTTGTGACTGATTGTTATTAATAACTGCTCGCAGCGCACTCTCCAAATTTTCTTGTGTCCACTGTTTTCTAATGTTTCTATTTTTATCCTTTATTTTCACCATGTTGACCGTATCTGTAAAAAAAATGACCTTACTAAAACTTTCAAAAAGTCTTTCCTGGTAATATGGCCCAGCAACGGATAATATGGCCCATGCGGGCCATAGCGGGCCATATTAACCAAATGCACTCAATTTACTTATCGGCAGGTAACAAAAAAAAATATGTGAAAAACATGCAATATTTTTATGAGAATATATTAACAACATCAGTACTTACAGTTTGTGCTATATCCACTATCACTAAGTCGTTTTAATTCTCAAAATATTTGTCTTTTAACCTTCAATTAATTTATAACAGAGCGACGAAATGCACACAGCAACACTTGACTGCAAGGGATCGGCGTTGCCAGATTTTAAAAAAATTGTTCGCTTGTAATTTTTTTTGCCACTGGGCCATATAATCCGGCGGGCCATATATACCCCCACTACCTTAGTTACAAACATTTTATAAATATTTGGAAAAAAACTGATTTTTTTAAATATTCAACACCCTGTATCTTAAAAACTAGGCCGTTTCGGACATGTGTATATTTGAACTTTTTTCTTAGAATTAACTAAGGAATCACCCCGGCATTTTTTACCTTACTTTGAGAACACCCTGTATAATATTTATTCAATATTTAGATTCTATATTAAATTCTAAGCATAAATATGTATAATATTTTATACTAATTTTTAACGGTTTTCAGGAAAATGGTACTTGTAAATTGATATTAACTATTTGAACTCCTAAATAACAGAACTAACTATTTAATAATTATCTATTTGACCAAATCAATTTCTACTTTGACTGCAAATGTCAAATTTTGACTCCTGTAAACCCATAAATATGGTCAAATAGATAATTAAAAATTAAGAAAGTGAAATTATGAAATTCATTTCGTTGTAAGTTTCGATGCCGACGTTTAGCAGTTACAGAGGATAAAGAGCCAAAAATGTCAATTTTCAAGCGCCATTTTGGAAACCATAGAGTTTAACATGGATTCGAAATATTGAATAATAAATATAAGTATGAGGAGTTCAATTTAAAATAAGTAACTTTTTTATGGTTAGGAAAAACGGAAAACTCTGTATATAAAAACAGGTACGACAAACGAAAAAATTTGTTACCATCTTCTTTGTTTATCTCTCCAAGCAACTTTCCATTATAATATCAAAATGTGGACAAGATAAGTAGATCACACGATACATATACTCAGTTAATCAAGTATTAAATTAAAACTTTCAAATTACAATAAAAAATATTCAAAAACAATATTGTAATCAACTAAAACACTTGGCTTTACTTAACATGCGGTTGAGGAGCTCATTTTCAAAGTGCAAACAAAACTTTCTTTTTAATTCATGAACGTAAAAGCAAGCAGTCTTAAATAATGATAAATGTAGCACTTAAAGACATTGGGAATCAGCTCCCAAACAGAATCCTTTGGATTTGGCTTGACCACATTATCGAGAATCAGGGCCCGTAATTTTCGATAGCTGCCGTTTGTCCATCTTAAATTATACTGGCGACGGACAGCTTTTTTATATTAATGGCAATTTTTAGATGGTACCAAGGCAATTCGTAAATTGATTTTGATAAAATATGGATGATTGTAATTGTAAATAGATTTCAAAATAAAATGTAAACTTACTTTACCAAAGTAAATAGTTAAATAGTTAGTAAAAATGAATAATAATAATAATAATAATTGTTTTTTAAAGTTCATAAGCATGAAATACAATTTTTTATCAGTTTGATGTATGGTTAAATTAATTTATGATCAATATTCCAAAATTGCCTTGTTGCACTTTGCGAATGAATGGCAAATAATATAATAATACTTACTGTTTACTTTACTCCTAATCTGTAGTTGACAATATCAGTAACACTGTACAGGGTGGGCCAAATTGGACACTTTTAAAGGGAAACTCCCTTTTCTAGAGGAGATAGGCAAAAAGTAATGTCGGTGTCTGGGGCTCAATTTTGACAAAAAACATAGTGGTGGAAACCGCACATCGATATCTCTTACCGTTTCAGAGTTACAGGGTGTTTTTCGAAAATGTGCATTTTTAACAAGTAGCTGTAATTTTTTTCCTATTGATTTTTTTTTGTTTCTGTAAAAACATTTTCAAAGCAACTTTTTACGTAGAATTTAATGGTTTTAGAATAATTTAAAAAAAATTAATAGTTTAATAGGTATAAGCAAAAAAAAAATTTTTTTATATGGTACACCCTGTATATTATTGAATAATTGAAAAGAGCTTAAAATTACCTTTCCGAAAACATAGCACACTTGATATTTTGCTCAAGTTCTCTTTGAAATAGAGAGTTTTTTATAGTTTACTCATTTTAAACCAAGTAGGCTTTGGACGCACGCGGCCTTAAATAAGAAACAATTGCGTACTGCTACTAGTAGTTACTTAGCAAAAAAGTGTATTATTTACAATGAAATCATTTATTATTTATAATTTAAAAACAAATAACAAATTTAGAAAAAGGTTAATTAAAATTAAAAAAAATTAAATTAAAAAATTAAAATAATAATACGAAATAGTAATAAAAGATTTTTCCTGCAGGAGGTTTTCAAAATGTCGACCGTTTTCTCTTATGCACAGACGGCATCGTTTCATCACACTCTTTGCAGAATTCATTAATTCAAGAGGGGTGAGAGATGCAAACCCTCGCATAACTGCGACTTCTAAATCTTCTCTTGTATTTATGGGCAATTGAAAAATAACGTTCTTTAGTCTTCCCCAAAGATAAAAATCCATAGGGGTTAGGTCCGGCGACCTCGCTGGCCAACGATTAGGACCTTGGTTACCTATCCAATTATTTTGAAAGTTAACGGCTAGAAAATTGCTGATGATTTCAGCATTGTGTGGCGGTGCCCCGTCTTGTTGGAAGAAAATGTTACGGTGTGCCATTAAGGGTAAATCATCAATGAGAGGTTCTATTTGTTGTTGTAATATTTGTAGATACCGTTGAGAGGTGAGAGTTCCATCATAAATTATTGGCCCAATAATCCTACCCCTAAATATACCTGCCCATACATTAAATCCAAATCTTCCCTGATTTCTTACCTCTACTATTGAATGAGGATTTTCCTGTGCCCAAGTATAGGAGTTATACCGATTGAAAATACCGGCACTGCTTATATATGCTTCATCTATCCAAATACAATTTAACGGAAAATCGCGTACTTCATTACATTTTTCTAAAAACCAGTGGCAAAAAACTATGCGGCGTCCAAAATCTCCGGGTCTAAGGTGATGCACTTTTCTGGTTCTATATGGTTTAAAATTATGTTTCTTTAAACTTCGTCGAATGTTACTTCGTCCCAGTCCTGTTACTGTAGTCAGTTTTCGTGTGGATGTTTTGGGATTATTTTGAACGGCTCCTAAAATTACTATTTCTTCTAACTCTTTATCTCTGTTTGCTGCATACTGTTTTGGTCTATTTTTCTTAAACTGGCCACTATTAATTAAATTGTAACGCAATCTTCCGAAGATGTCTTTAAAAGGTTGCCTTCTCTCTGGATATCGTTCGTGGTACAAATTACTTGCTACCTGTGCATTCTGTCCGGCTTCTATAAAACACACTATCATATCCCATTTTTCATAATTGTCAAATTCCATTTTAAATTTAATTAAAAGCCTAAACCGGCCTAAACTAAAACAAAGCGTCGATCGTCGATACAGCCAAAATGGCTAAAATAACAATTTGACAACTACTTACGCAATTGTTTCTTATTTAAGGCCGCGTGCGTCCAAAGCCTACTTGGTTTAAAATGAGTAAACTATAAAAAACTCTCTATTTCAAAGAGAACTTGAGCAAAATATCAAGTGTGCTATGTTTTCGGAAAGGTAATTTTAAGCTCTTTTCAATTATTCAATAATATACAGGGTGTACCATATAAAAAAATTTTTTTTTTGCTTATACCTATTAAACTATTAATTTTTTTTAAATTATTCTAAAACCATTAAATTCTACGTAAAAAGTTGCTTTGAAAATGTTTTTACAGAAACAAAAAAAAAATCAATAGGAAAAAAATTACAGCTACTTGTTAAAAATGCACATTTTCGAAAAACACCCTGTAACTCTGAAACGGTAAGAGATATCGATGTGCGGTTTCCACCACTATGTTTTTTGTCAAAATTGAGCCCCAGACACCGACATTACTTTTTGCCTATCTCCTCTAGAAAAGGGAGTTTCCCTTTAAAAGTGTCCAATTTGGCCCACCCTGTACAGTTCACAAATTCACGATAACAATAACAAGAACTCATCAAACTCCTGCTTATTGTTGAAGCAACTGGTTTGAAGTGTTTGAACTAAAATTTTGAGGTTATATTGTGATCTGCTATTAAACGTATAATACCGTATAATACGGTATAATACTGTTTAATACTGTTTAATACAACCACTCTTTTCACGAGGTATAATACGTTTTATACGCCAGTAAAATACCGTATAATACACGTAACGTATAAAACCAATTATACGGTAGAACTCCCAACCCTGCACTTCACTATTCTTAGTAAAAGGGAAGATTGATAACGAGGAAAGTTCCGGGTAAAGGAAATTTACTGATTTTTTAATTATATTTTTAGAATGTACTTGACTTATTTTATGTTTAATAAAAAAATGTAAATGGACATAATTTTGTTTTATCCTATTTTTTTTTAATTTAATGTTGGGTTTATCACGATTTCTTCTAGTTAGCTAAGTGGGTAGAAATGTATTAATACAAAGTTATAATTTATGGATATTGCAATACACTATTAACATTTTTCACATTCAGCACAAATGTTAATAGCGTAGTAGTTTCAAAAATATTTCAGTACATTTAAAAAAATGTTGCGGCAGTATTGGGCCATTCGCCATCTTAAAAGAAAGTATTTTTCTGTTAAAGAAATGTGTCGTATTTCTAATTTTTATCTTGAGTGGTTCCAAAAATTAGGAGAGCATTTAAACGCAACACTGTAAATGTACGAGTACGTCAATCCACCGAAGACAATTGACCAAAAAACAATTTAGCCAAAACACAAATTTGTGTAATACAGTGACCAGCAAAGAGTTTGCAACAAATGGGAATTTTTTTATGATTGATTTCTCAGAAAATTTGATTCCTGATAAAAGTTGGTGCTTCAAGAAAAACTAATTTTGGCTGCGTGAAATCTCAGGTCGGATTCGTAAAATTAAAAAATATATAAAAAAAATCACTACAGCAGAGTTGTAGTGATTTTTTCATTTTTTAAAATTTTACGAATCTTGAAGTCTAATTTTTAAATTTTTTGAACACCCTGTACATCCGACCTGAGATTTAACGTAGTCGAAATTAGTTTTTCTTTAAGCACCAATTTTTATCAATAATAAAAACAATCCCCATTTGTTGCAAACTCTTTGCCGGGCACTGTATGTGTGACTATAGAAAAATAAAAATTTACATTTAACCTTAAACTATGAATCTTTTCTATAAGTCAAAAAAATATATATATTAAGTTGCGCTTGAGGCACAATTTGTTTCATAGTATTTGCCGTCATATATCTATTATGACTTATTGATGGTGCTAATCCACCAATTGTTAATTACATGTATACTTTTGGTACATATAATTGTTACAGATATTGGTCCAGATTTTAATTTCTATTTATAAATCGTTCGCTAGGGCTTGTTTCAGAAATTTATAGAGTAATAAAACCTCATTAGGTATGCGAAAGAACTACAGGGTGATCCACCAATAATTTATGCCACTTCCATAGGTTGGCATTGCAAAATTCGTTTTGCCTATTGTTAAAGGCGTGCAGTTGGATCCTTATAGAAAGAATTTAAATTAAACGAAATTTTATTTTCACAAAAATGATAGCTTGCGTTATCCATAACCCCTACCGAATCAGAGGGAATGTATTCATCATTTCACCAAAATAGTCTTCGAAAATATCGGAACTCATGTCCTCATGGTAATCTCCTGTCCGACACGACTCAAAAGTTAGCAAACCTTTTAAAAATCCCTCTTCCCTTCCAATGTGTGAAATTATTAGTCTCTTCCCTTTTCCCGAAGGTACTTTAATACCCGTTGACAGGCCTTCGATGAAAGCTTGGCGGGCACTGGTTATATTTTTGTCTTGCCGCATTTTTTGAACTATATAACCTTTAATGATCCACGTCTTATCAAGATAAAATTTTTTCTTTTGCTCCCTGCGATACCGCTTTATACTTCTCTCAAGTATTTTCGTAGCCAGCAAACAATTTCATCGCTTTCCAGTAAAAATGCTTTTCCTAGGCCAAATCCATAATTTTTAAAGTTTTCCATGAGTTTCCTAGTTATCAAAAGGAATACTGTTATATTGGTCAAGCTCCATCAAAATTTTATCTAGGCATTTCTTTTTTAAAATAAAAAGAATGAAATTTTGCTGGTCTTGTTAGGAGGTTCCACTTGACCTGCAACCTTTCTCTCCCGCAATAATTTGAAAACAGTGGACTTTCGAATTCCAATCATTCGGGATCATCGATCAATAATTTCTTCTACAATAAAACTCGTCATAGGGGGTGTTTTAGCAAATACTAACATATTTAAAACACAATTAAGAAGTATTTATCATATGTTTTATTACCTGCCTCCTTTAAGTACTAGCCTATTATGTATGCATTGAGTAATAAATGTAATCTATAGACTAATAAAAGGTATGCAAAAGGACAGGGATTTAAAAGGATCTTTAATACTATTTCTATAAACAAAGTTTACCTACGTCTGTGGACGACCCCGAAATTTAGCCCAACTGGACGGAATTCCCCATTTTATTACTCTACACATTTCTAAAATAGACTATAAAAATATATAATAAAAGGATATAAAAAAGCCATTGAATAAAAATAAATTTTAATATGGCAAAAAGGCGATTATTTGTTTTAGCACCTGACAGTCAAAAACACTGAACTATTTTAAGTGGTTACCTCTTCCATTATCCGTGTGTAATAACAAAGCAAAGTTCAACCTTGGAGGTCAGAATTTTTTATATGTAAAACTTCTGATTACCAGGCAATGAAAATTTGAATTGCAATAATTATAGGAACTAAATTAGGTACATTAGAGGTTTCAATTTTACAAGCATGAACCTAATTATTTAGTTTAATCGACATTTTCTTCGTTGAGGATCCTTACAAGTTAGGATGTGCCTTTTTATGTGTATATTTATCATGGGAGTAGTACTGTTTTGATATTAGGTAATAAGTTTTAATTTCTTTTTAATTACATTAAATGTGTAACGATCTATATGGAATATTTTTGTTTGTGATGTCAGTTTTTTTAGATATATAAATTAGTTTATGTACTTTTGCATTTTTATTTCGAAAAAGTATTGATTTGAAATTATTTTGGAATACACATTTTGGCCCAAAAAATTATAACCAATGCGTATTTTTAAATAAAATACCCCACAGATTGGTGAACTCTATATCAAGTTTTAAAAACATTTAATCTAACCTTTCATGATGCTTTACGTGCAGGTAAAGCAGCTCTTACATGGCCGATTTTGAAATGTATTTTTTAAAATTTAACTCTTGCTTACAGACTGGTAACACTGCATTGATTGTAAAAAATGAAATGAAAATGAAAAAACACAATCGATCCTTCTGAAGGTGGAATTTCAAAAAAATCTAGAAATTAGTTTTTCAGAAAATAATTTTCAAAATCCACTGACGAATGAACTGTTTTAACACTAATTTGGTTAAAAAGATCTTGTAAAAAAAACATTTCACTCCCCTAGTGTAACATAATAAAAATTTCAGATTCACTTCGGAATATATTTTATTCCTATTAAGATAAAACTATGCACTATCTTTTTTCCTACACACGCGAAAATACCAGAAAAATCTATATTTGCAGTTGTTATTAGGGAATGTGCTATATAATGTTCTTCCAAATTACTTCAAATAAAATATAAAGAGCAACTTTTTTAACCAAATGTTAGACGATATAGTATCATGGACATTTGGTGTATTTATATTCGTAATTAAAAAATAAAGTTTTATAAAATTTTGTACCTTTATTTCCATTTAACCCAGTAAGATAGAGACGACAACCCCACAAGATGGTGGGTTGTAGAAAAATGTATGTGCCTCACTTTTGAAGGTTGATACAGCCGTTCCAATTACGTAGAATAGAGTTTATTGATGTGACAGAACCCATAAAAGTGGCGTCGTCTAAAAATTCTCAAACACTTACAGTTCACGAAAGTTTTCGAGAGATGATACTCTACTGAAATGTTCTTATAAACTATATTCTTATATAAAAACATTTCAATTAAACGTCACGTGAGGAGTATAATACTCGGGAGCCTGCGCGAGATTTTGTGGGTCCACCCTTTAGTAAAAAGTGTCGAAAGTCCTTCCTTTGGTATTTCGATGACAACAAGAAGTAACGGTTATAAACGGATATTCTTTAGGTTCTGAAAAGTCTACGAATAGCCGCTAATTTGAAATGGAGAACTTTATTGTCCTCAAATTTTGGGGATGAATTAAAGTTAAAAAGACCTTTCTAAAGATGTGCTACTCGATTTTCCTTTATTTTAAATTTTTTCTTTAATATATGGCGATGTTGATTCACGAGACATGCTTTAAAAAGGAGCATTTACAGCCGGTTGCACAAAACTTAATGGCTGTTTAGAATATTTAACCAAGCTTTCAGATTTGACAAGCTGCTTGTAGAAATCTAGGAACTTGCTGTCAAATTTGACACTCCGTTAAATATTCTAAACTTTAATTGAGCTTTCTGCAACCGGCCGTTGTCTGTTATTTAATTGTATAAACTGTGAAATTATATTTATTGGTTCAAAAAATAAAAGGCGCAGTGATTTTTAATGTTTTATTCCATTCCTCCAAATGACAACTCAAGGTTCTAACATTCACCTCATGTTGGCAGGCACGTAGCCACAAATTCAATTCGGGGGGGGGGGTCCAACCATTTATTTTGTGAGGAGTCCAAACGGACAAATCTCACGAAATTAGTAAGAAGCATTCCAACAAGCAGCCAACATATTTTCAAAGTTTCGGGGGGGGGGGGGGGTCCAGACCCCCCCCCGGCTAAGTGCCTGCATGTTGGTACTATTTCTCTAATAGTTTTAGCTTAGTTGGTGTTGTTAATTTTCATTTTTCAAAGAATTCTTTAATGTTATTTTATTTTTATTAATTTAGGAAAATAATGTATACCGTAATTACTGTTCTCATTGTTTTCTGACATTAAATAAGAATATTATTTTTCCACTCTGGAAACAACATATTCCACAATTAAAAATGATGTCAAATTGGATAATATTCTGAGAGGCTATTTCAGATAGTAATTTTACAGGAGGTTTTAAATAGGTTTGTACAAAATATTAAGAAATTCAATTTTAACGCAGCTACTAGAGGGCGCTACGTGCAGTAACGTCGTTACACCTTTGTCAAAGGAGCATTTTACATACAGTTCCGTTGTTATGGACGTATTATCGACGGCCGCTTGCCGAGTCCCTTTCCAAAAATATATAATTTGTCTATAATCGGAAGAGTAGTTTTTACCTATTCCACTTTAAAGTTACCACATATGACAATTTCACAGATATGCAGCCATACTTAAAATCGCGGTACCCATCAAATGATGAAATCGCTTTACCCATGTAATGTCATCAACAAAAACAAAACACTTACTTTTTTTTATTCGTAAATAATATACTTTATTGATTTTATGGAAAACAAAATTCATAAAATCTAAAATGCAATTTACCGAAGAAAACAAACTAAAAATTTTTCAACTTTATTTCGCAAATGCTAATAATACGTCAATTGCAGTGCGACAATACAGGCTGCTATATCCTGGTGCAAGTTCCCTAAAAAAAAACTGTTGCATATATAGTAAAAAACCATGCACAAGGAAGATCCTTGCAGAGGCAAAGAACACGAGCAAATTTTGACTTGGACAAGGAATTATCCATATTATTATATTTTGAAGGTAAAAAATTCTCTTTAGATAGTCTAAAAGTTAAATTAAAACTAATTTTTAGAAAATCCAGGCAGATCGATTCCTGAGGTCTCGCGGATAACCAAAAAATCGAGGTTCTACATCCGTTCGGTGCTAAAAAAATCGATACCGCCCGTATAAAATTAGACCTATGCAACTATTAACCAATGCCTCCACTTCTGTAAGGATATTCTAACCAGACTATACGGCAAGATATGCTGTTATTCAGAAGGATTTTGTGTTCTGATGAGGCTTGTTTTACCCGGCCGGAACGTTTAATAGAAAAACAAACACCATTGGGCAACAAGTCAATAAATGTGTGGTGCGGCATCTTGGGAAACCAATTATTATTGTTCCTATATTTATTAAGGGTATATTAACGGTAAGAAGGATATTTAAATCTATTAAATTACGAAATTGAGCATTTTTTGGAGCAGCTTCTTTTAAACACATAACCAAATAATTTGTGGAATGGCAAATATGGCCATATTTATTGGCCCGCGAACAGTCCCGACCTTACACTTTTTTTGGACAATTTTTTGTGGGGATACCTGAAGGATAAAGTGTTGACGAGTTGCAACAAAAAAAATAGTTATGAAATTAGGGTTTTAAATACAGAATGTCCTACCTTCATTACCGAAGCAATTAGGAAATTGGAAAGTGTTTCAAAATTGCTGTCTCTATTCGGACGCGAGAAAGAAAGCTTCGAAAATGCCAAATGTGATTTTGGCGAAACGTCAGCAAAACTGTTCTTTTCAGAACGACAGTAGTGAACGGATGTACACCCGGAATGAAAACACATTATATATATATATATATATATATATATATATATATATATATATATATATATATATATATAGAATCACATTAACTATATTTTTTTTACAAATTACTGTTTTGTTACCGCAATTTAAGTATGGCTGCATATCTGTGGAATTGTCATATGTGGTAACTTTAAAGTTGAATAAGTCAAAAACTACTGTTCCGAATATAGACAAATTATATATTTTTGGAAATGGGAAAATGAGGAGAATTAGAAAAAAATACAGGATATCCCATTTAAAATAACAAAGTTGATGGTGATTTAGTGATTTTCAGATCGTAGGAACCATTTCTTTGTATCTTGGAAAAATAAGCCTCTCAGGAGGTGGCAAATTATAAAAAATAACCCTGTACCTTGTAAAAGTCGCTAAAGTTACACGTTTTCCAGATATTTGCTGTTTAAATTTTTGAATGTTATTTTTCACATTAATTTTTCTTTCTTAATACAATTATTTTGTTGCATAATTTCTAAAGTATTGTTAAAGAAAGTATAACATATTTAGAATGCGCTATATTTCATACTTGTGAATCGTAGGCCGAGCCGGAGTTTTTCACTTTCACTCTTGTGAAATATGGGCCATTCCATAACTTATTATAAAATATACTTTTATTCGCTTTTGAGCATATATTCCTGTACCTTCGTTTTCAATAATAAAAGGTATATGTATATGGTAATGATATGATATTAATATAAGAATTATAAAATAAACTAAACAGTTCAAAACAGTTATATTTTTGTCAAGTTTTATAAAAAAGATGTGCTCATAAGGTCGGCACAATAATTTTACTGCAAACATTGAATGTAAAAATATTAATTTAAAATTAAGTATGTACATAAATCTGTTAAAGCTAGAGAAACAATAAATAATAAAGTTCTAGTGAGTTTCTTTAATTCTATTAAAATTTCAATTATGGCTGCAAAAAAAATATTAATTATAGTACAAAACAGGGCAAAACTGAATAATCTAGGAACTAGTGTGATGAACAAAATGATTAGTATAAAATCATCTATGTTAAATATTTCATATTACGTTTCATCTAACCCTAATATTTGGAAACACTATTTAAAAAATGGATCAGAAAGAAATAGTAACGTCATCTCACAAATACCTAGAATAAATTACTTCAGATTAGAAAAAGTAATTTTAAATTAACAAAGTTTCTTTAAAAATAGCACAATTGCATTACATTGTTAAAAGGTACAGTAACTTGGTCCCCGTATATTACTAATATGTTAAATAAAATGCACCATAAACAACTAAGTCATTGAAATTGCAGGGTCTCCTTAGATGAGGTTACTATAAATGGTCTTTATTATTTCGATAAAAAGACTATACATTTTTTTGCTTTGTAATACAGGAAGCTCAGAAATTTGTAAGTAAACTACATCTATTTCTTATTTGTAAGTTATCAATAAATGTGGTTTATAACTACTTATACAGTTAAAATCTAAGGTTTCAAGTAATTATTTAAAAAGTCTATATTATAATACCCTACTATGTTATTACCTTTTTGACCAGTATGTCACACATACATTAGAATTTTAAGCAGGTATTCCAAACATCATTGTCATCATATTTGGTGCGTTATTACTTTTAATTGAATAATTAGCCCTTAATTTTTTCAACATAATTTAATTCAAAACTCATATTTAGAAAATGCAAAACATTTTATTTTGGCCTGAATATGAAGATGAAAATTTAGAACACAGGTACAATGCTTATTTTCAGTCAGACAGATGACAAGACCATTCAGGTCATTCATTCATTTCAGGTGTGAAACTAGCTATTTATTGGCCACCCAGGTTCCCTGATCTAACGGCATATGATTACTTTCTTCAGAGATTTTTAAAAGAAGTACACAAGCAATCTACTACATTTTATAATGTTTTAGAAACAGAATTTTTGAATCTATTATAAACAAAAGATATTTGGGAAAATATATTAAACTCTCTGGTTTTCAAGTATCATAATTAGTAGCAATAGTAGTCCTTTTCTCTTTAACTGTTATTTAAATGAATTTATGTTTGTATTATTTTCCATGTAGTGACGAGGAAGTGAGCTAAGCAACTTACTCAGATAGCATTTTCCCTATAAGAAATAAAGGGAGTTTATCTTAAGTAAAATACAAGTAATAACAAAACCAACGTGGATAGTATTCTCTTGAACCAAACAAAATGTTTGTGAAGAATGACTAAAAATTAGGTCCACTTATTGTACTTCATCTGAAGATACCCTGTAGGTAAATTTCAAAATACCAATATATTTCGAGTAAATTAATTATCATCAGTAACAAAAAGTACGAAACATTAAGAACATAAATATAGTTAAGTCAAGCGAACACAATAATCAGGACATAATCCAAACATATCTAATAGTAACAATTAACAATTTAAAATAATCTCTAAAATTAATGAGTAGATTGTTTAGTTTAAATCACCAATAAAATATTAAAAGTGATGTTCCATTACAATAATGACATAAAATACTATAAAATACATTTGTATAGTAAAATAATTTCTTAAAACATAACAATATATTTTTTATATTCGAACAAAAATTCTCATTATTACAACTGATACATTTATTTCAGTAAATTCGTTCTGTTTTACTTGCGCTGCCTTTATTTGACAGTATTCTAAATGGTAACTATCTCCAATCGTTTCCAAGTCTAAACTACGTTTTAGGAGATTATATTGAGCAAAACGCGGCGTTTATACATTTAGCATATAAAAGCTAGGATTGCTGAAAATTTTCCGTTTTCTTTCTATGAAAGATGCTTCTAAGAATTTTCATTTTCGATTACACTGTTCCATATAAAACATTTAACCCTTCAGCTACTGCACTATATCTTGGTATGACCACAAGTTTACGCATAAGAAGTATGGTTTTGCAATAAAAACAAGATTGACACTAAAAAAACATCGATATTAGGTACTTAAGTATATATATATATATATATATATATATATATATATATATATATATATATATATATATATATATATATATATATATATATATATATATATATATATATAGATATATATATAGATATATATATACAGGGTGGCCCAACGAAAAGGTCCCACCCTTATTTATGACTTTCCTGGTATATTTTGGGAAAAACGCTTGGACACGTCAATTTTGATTTTTAGGGGGACGTCTTTTCATGTATGATTGTATAATACAGGGTGTTCCAAAAATAAGATATCGCATTACACTTGACATTTTTAAATGGAAACCCCCAATTTTTTTTCTATTTTTGGATTCTCCAGGAAGTTTTTAGTAACTTTTGTATAATAGAGTTTATACCTATCTTCAACCATTTTGAAGTTATTTGAATAATTGAATAATATCAAGTATTGATAAATTAAATTCAAGAAAGGGTCAAAATAACGAAACTTTATTATCAAAACGGAAACATTGCAAGGGCTACTGCCCGGTTGTTTAATACGTTACATTCAGTCAAAAATATTAACCATAAGTATGTGGCTAAATTAATAAGAAAATTTGAAGCAACTAGATCTGTATCTAATATTCGCCGGAATCAGGAACACTAAACCATTTACAGTTTTACATTCACATTAAAATTTAAACAAAAATTAGTTACTTAGCTACAATGTGTCAAAAAGTCAATGTGGTAATAAATGTTGAAAGTGGTGTCCGTTTACCTCCATGCAATAATAAATATTTTGCTCAAATCTATTCCTAACATTTTCACACATTTCTGGAGTTATTTGTCTGCATTCCGCCGTGATCCGCTCCCGAAGATCTTGGATGGAGTCTGGCTTCGTACTAAAAACCTTACTTTTTATATGTCCCCAAAGAAAGTAATCTAAAGGACTCAAGTCCGGAGACCTTGGTGGCCACTCAATGGGGCCGCGCCGTCCGATCCACTGATTTGGGAAATGGGTGTCCAAAAACTGTCGTACTGGAGCTACATAGTGCGGTGGTGCACCATCTTGTTGGAAATGAAGAAAATTTTCATTATAATTAACCTCATTTTCTATTATTTCGGTTATTCGTGGCTCTATTGTATTTTCCAACATGTCCAAGTACAACTCCCCCGTCAAGTTTCCAGGAATAAAGAAAGGTCCTACAATATGATTTCCGAAAATGCCGGCCCAGACATTAATTTTTTGTGGGTATTGCGAATGTACCTCTCGAAACAAATGTGGATTCGAGTCGCTCCAATATCGACAATTATGTCTATTTACAGCACCATGTAAATAGAAGGTACATTCATCCGAAAAACAAATGTTAAATAACAAATTTGGGTTATTGTTCAAACGTTGTGTCATTAATTCGCAAAACTCCAACCTTCTATCATAATCGTCTTCATTAAGCTCATGGACAAGTTTAGTTTTGTACGGGTGAAATTTATAGGATTTCAAAATTCTTTGCACTGTTGAGCGTGTAAATCCTGAAGAAGTAGCCAGACCACGAGTACTTTGGGTGTTGTCAAGAGCCACGTGTCCCAAAACTGCTATTTCTCTGGCTTCATTTCTACTTGGACGATTTTCCTGATTCCGGCGAATATTAGATACAGATCCAGTTGCTTCAAATTTTCTTATTAATTTAGCCACATACTTATGGTTAATATTTTTGTCTGGATGTAACGCATTAAACAACCGGGCGGTAGCTCTTGCAATGCTTCCGTTTTGATAATACAGTTTCGTTATTTCGACCCTTTCTTGAATTGAATAAATCATTGCAAAATATTATAATAGAACTAGGCAACTTAACGATTTCAAATCAAAGATAAAGTTGTTCTATGATTTACGATGACATTGACGGATGCTAAATTTCTTGCTGGTATCGGTGATTATTATTTTTTTCCGTATTATCAGTACTAAATTAAATGAGGCGAATTTTATAAAAAAAATTAAAAAAACTTCAAAATGGTTGAAGATAGGTATAAACTCTATTATACAAAAGTTACTAAAAACTTCCTGGAGAATCCAAAAATAGAAAAAAAATTGGGGGTTTCCATTTAAAAATGTCAAGTGTAATGCGATATCTTATTTTTGGAACACCCTGTATTATACAATCATACATGAAA
>JAUTXW010001770.1:35000-36376 GCA_030620095.1 Kuschelorhynchus macadamiae
ACTACACATACTGCGCATTACCTCGAAGAGGGTTACCCCCTAGCAACAAAAGAAGATCTAGAAAAAAGTAACATCCTGTAAATGTTTCTAAAACGTATTATAGCCATTTTGCTAACAAAATTTAAATGATTTATCTCTAGAAATGAACTAAACAGTAATTATTTTCATGCTATATATACCACACATTTTAGAAATTGCACATCCAGAAACAATCGCATCATTCTTATCCTGAGTGATAATTTGGAAATTTTTAAAATGCTGTTGAAATTTCTTGCCCAAAGGGTATTTTAGGGGTAAATAATCTTTTTCACTGTCACTTCTATCTTCATTTTCAAAATTATGGTGGACCTCATCTGCCACAGTTGATTGTGGCAGATTGCTTTTTCTTTTAGTTCATATTTTTGGTCAATTTGGGTTCCTATGAATGAATCTTTTATTTGCCGACTTCATTCAAAAATAAAATAGCAATGATTCTACAGTAGTCTCATGGGCTAATAATAATAATAAATGAAAAAAAAAAACTAAAAATCATTAATATTTCAAAACCCTGTATCTCAAAAGGCCACATGTTTATATGAACTTTTACAAAACTTTTATTTAACAAAAAATTACATAATGTTTAGCCATCATTTAAAAAAAAACCCTGTATAAAACAGCAAAATGTCAAGCATAATACTCGGGCTAAAACTCTGTATTTCTAATTAAATACCAACCTTTAATAAGGTTTTATATTCTGATATTAAATCTGGGATTTAAAACATTTCACCCCATTATTCATAAGTTTTCATAATTAATTTACGCTTAAAAACTACTGGAGTTTAATGTCACTCCAAACGTTGTGAAACACAACAAATGAAGACATCGCAAGAGTTCTACAGAACTAGTTATATATATATATATATATATATATATATATATATATATATATATATATATATATATATATATATATATATATATATATATATATATATATATATATATATATATATATAGTGATCGGCAAAGAGTTTGCTACAAATGGGAATTTTTTTATTATTGATTTCTCAAAAAATTAGACTTCAAGATTCGTAAAATTTAAAAAAATTAAAAATTCACTACAGCAGAGTTATAGGACAGAGAAAGTTATAAATAAAAGTTAAGTTTAATAATAAGTTTTTTTCTATTTATAGTTTAGTTAAAGAAAAAATTAAACTCAAAAATTGAAAAACTGAGCATTTTTCGATTTTAGAGTAAAAATTTTCTTTTTAAGTACACTAGATATATAAAAAACTTTACTTAATTTTTAATTATAATTTTTTGTGTCCTAAGCTGTAGTAAACTATTTATTTTTTTAAATTTTACGAATCTTGAAGACTACTTTTAAAATTTTTCAA
>JAUTXW010001771.1:0-36943 GCA_030620095.1 Kuschelorhynchus macadamiae
TCTAGTGAAATGTAAACAGTAAATCGTAGTAAAGTGTGTTTTTGGCACAATTTAGTTAGTGTGTATAAGACCTAACCTAGGGACAATAGGATTTGATAGATGGCACTAGTGGTACAAAATTGAGATAAAATTAGTACATGTTTTATTTTTTGACATTAAATTTAAGGTTAGAATAATGATTAATCATGTTTTACTTTTTTTTCACACTAGTTTTTGTAGTAGTTTGCTTTTATTTATTAAAAAGCCTAGATTTGATGTAATTTTTTTAAAGCCCTGAAATATAAAAGTTTTATCACATTAAAAGCTTTTTAAACAAAAAAAACAATAGTCCAGTAAATTTTAAAAACCTTATGGTTAATAATAGAGCAACTGTATTATTTATTAACTTTTCAGAATTGCCAATAGTGTTATTCTTGTTAAAAAAAGTTTAAGATGAAGAAAATTACCCCAGCCTACAATGTTTTGTCGGTCTATTAATGTAACCATAGTTCTTAAAATACCAAAAAATAAGTTGACATAATGTATACTCCTATGAAAAAGGCCTTTGATGTGCCACACATTATTGTAATTGAGTGCTTGACAAAAAATGAATGTAGTGCCAAAATGTAGTGGATTTTTGTTGAATAACTGTCCAAATACAGGTCATCTCCTAAACAATACCTAACATGTATTGTTGCCGGAAAAAATATTAATAACACTGTATAGGTTAAATGGTGCACAGGACTAATTGTGTTTACAGACTCTACAATTTTAAATTCAATTTTTTTTTCAAATTTTTAATAAATATGGTATAACTATTTTCATTCTTAATTACTGAAGGCAGTTGATTAAATGTGTTTGAGGCTGTGGCTATTGGGCTTTGTAATGCCATGTTTGTTCTGGCATTCTCCAGTCTAATGTCATTTACATTTCTTAATTGGTGTTCATGTATCTGGTTAACAAAGGTTTTTTTTGTTTTACTTTTTGGTTTATTATTAATTATTTTATATATAAGTTTTGATTCTTCTAATTTTAATATATTGCTGATCGCTTAGACATTTTAATCTGCTCATCAAAAATATTTGGGTGCTGTATTTCAAAGTGAAAATCAAAATATGCTTTATTGTCCAAAGAAAAAATTTTCTCAATGACAAAGCTCTTAAAAGTAAACAATTAAAACAGGCAAACTAAAATTATTAAAAGAAAACATTAATGTCATAAAACGTCACACATTATAAAAAACATTTTGCAGCAATATTACATATTTACACATCCTAAAATATATATATAAAACACAATACCTATATAGACACTCTTAATTAAAATTTTTTGCTAGAAATTCTTCAACATCGTAAAATGATTCAAAACCGGTTTAAATTTTTACAGAACACATCATGAATAAAGTTGATGAATTTCAACAAAACATGGGTTCTATCATCAGTTCTACCTGCTAAAAATTTTAAAAATTATGTTTGTGTAAAATGTTTGAATTGTGTTTGTGTTAATACTAATCCAGGCCTATGTAATTTGATTAAATACTGTAGATGCTATATGTATTAAATAACTAATTAACTGAACAATAATAAATAATTTGCCCAATAACAAAATAAACATAATTTTCATAAACTATCAACTTTATGAAAGGCAAAGTTTTACTAAAAGTCTTTCAAATAATACAGAATTCCAATGGTAGATAACAACAAACAGACAACAAACATTTGCTGGTTATTGGGACAGTTGATCTTCCAAAATAGAGGGACCGGTTGAAGAACACTTAAATAAAGGATTGAGTAGTTGATTCGAACACTCATACAAGTCACATGACTAAAACCAACTATTAAAGTTGTGAGTTCTTAATATCCAAATAAAAATTAAACCAAATTATGTTACATGAACCCAACTTAAAAGTTTGCACAAGAAATATACTACAATAATACAAACCTCCTGTCCTTTCCAACTACATCCAGAGTCCCAAGAGGTGGTAGCTTATTTTATAACTTCAGCTAACGGTCCGTGAACGACCTGCTGTGAGAAAGCGACCAGCTGAAGATCTTGTCTTCGTAACTAAAGTGAAAAGCTTTCCCACCTTTTTCTGTAATAACCATTTAAAAAAATTAATAAAATACATCCAGTGTTAGCATATTGTAATAAATTATATCAAACATATTTACAATGTTATAAATACCTCAGATATCTTTAGATGATACAATGAATGCATGTATTTTTTTGAAATATATTAATAGAGTAGGAGGTATGCAACATATAAAAATTTTAATAAAAATACAGTCAATTATATTCTAAAATACAGGTAAAAATAATACTACAAGCCGCCCCTAAACAAAAAATAATTCCTTACCTTTATAAAAACTTAGCGCAAGCCTATAAACCTCGGGTAAAGGAAGACCATTTTCTACATTATCACTTATACATACCATAGACAACTCCATTTTCTTCCGTTAAAACTGAGATTTTCCAAATTTTTTACCACATCAGAATATTCCTGATCCATTTCGGTGACGTTTTGTTTACAACACGTCTAAAGTGATGGGAACTATGTGAAGTGAAGTGATATTATCGGGCACTATCTACATACTCTCTATTTTAATTATATTTTTGGCTCGGATGCTAGCCCATTCCATTCGCCAGATTGCTCTTCATCCGGGGCTTAGTCAGAGCTGGGGCGACCCTCCCAGATTATCAAAATCAAAGTATTTATTGGTGCTATGATAACAAGTATTTACACAAGTCATAACAGTGGGAAGCAATAAAAGGATTACAACTTAATTAAATTTACAAAAATAATAATGCGAATAAACATTGAAAAGTAAAAAAAAACAAATTTACGGGTCTTTCACTATCCGATATAAAACAATCGAGAACTTAAACTATAACAGTAGATATGTGAAAAATAAATATATAAAAAAAAATTACGGGTAGAAGACAGTGAGATAATTAAAGTAAAATAATATACAGACAACAAATAAAATTTTATTAAAAGGAAACATAACATATAAAAACTGCATCACTTATTAAATATTTAAATTACAGTTAAAGAACTCATTTACAGAGTAGAACGCCCGACCCCCGAGAAGTGCCTTAATTTTATTCTTATACCTATTGATCGGCAAGTATCACAAACTCTCAGGAAGTTTATTAAAAAACTTAATTGCTAGATGCCCTGGACCATCTCGACACCTGTTTAATCTTAAGTTGTTTAATAGTAAATTTTCTTATTACGAGTATTATGACAATGGACAGACTCATGTGCTATGTATTTCAAAAGGTTTTCAAAAATATATATATTGGTCGTTGTAATGTTAGGACATCATTAGTTATGCAGTCCTCTCTGCAGTTATTCCGATAAGATGTGCCGAGATAACTCTGATAGCTCGTCTCTGAAGTCGAAATATCCTCGAGACACTGCTACTGTTACCCCATGCAATTAAAGCATAAGCAATATGAAAATGGCATAGAGAAAAATATGCTTGTCTTAAAACAGACTGTGATTCACATTGTGCCAGGTTGCGTAGTAAAAAATATGTTAGATGAAAGCGGTTTACTTAGGAGACCTTTGTCCAGGTGGACCTCAAGAAACCTAACAGATTCAGAAGAAATATTTGGAATATGCCTAACATTCTCAAAGCTTTGTCCTACACAGGTGATAGAGGTGTCATCCGCAAAAAGTGTGTAGTGTGCATCGGGGTCTGCTTTCGGTAGATCATTGATATATATCAGGAAAAGTAATTAAAACAGATCCCTGTGGGACCCCCACGGTAAGTTCCCTTCTTGCAGATGTCACCCCACCCACCTTAACTCTCTGAAACCTACCTCCACGATAGCGAAATGACCTTCAAGCTATCCCCTCATTTCTCCTACTTCCGCCTCATAGCGGCCATTACGCTAATATTCTATGTAGAACAGGGTAAACGGACAGAATAGAATTCAGAAAGAACTAGAACTCCCCGAATCAAAGCAGGTAAACCGGACACGTGGAACCACTAATGTTAAAAACACAGAGGTCTGCCTGTGCGAAAGATTCCACCATCTACATAAGAGAACTACTTTTTATATATTTGCTTTTGCTCGGAGACTATTTGCCAGCTGAGTACAGAGGTATTTGAATTTCGATAGGTTTGAAGCCCTAATCACTAAAAATTAGTGTTGCCTAGTAGGTTGACTTTATTTTGAAACAACACAATATTTTACTGCTAAGAACTAAAGACTTTGTTCTGTTCGACCCTTGTAATGATTAGAGGTTTAAAGGTTCGGCTCAGCATAAACCAATACGGATAAACAATACGAAACTTCGAGTCTCGAGTCATTAAAATAGAAAAGCTGGTTATGTTTGTTTCATCTGCCGGTGTGACGGTCGTCGTTACCGAAAATATTCTTAGTGCGGACAGCGTAGACGACCATTGATTGATATTTCACTCGACATTATAGGACCGGAAAGGTACCTAGTTTTAGTTTAATTGTAACGGCACAGAAAATAATGTCTTCGTCAATAAATGTTTCATTTAGTTCAACGTCTCATATTTTCAATATTGTTAAAAAAAAAATAGCGGCACCTATTAGGTACTACCCTGAAGAAATAATCCACTGTTTCGAATTGAGTACTCGAATCACTTTAGTGAGTTGATTCGAATGTATCGGATCATTAAAGAAATCGCATTGCCCTTGACTACAAAAATTATTAATTTATACTTTATAAACGGTTTGAAAAGCAACATGGGACATGGACATGATTTGCACAGTTTTTTCCTAGGCATACTACTGGCACATCTTACTATAACTTACTTGTTATAGTAAGCTGTGCTATTGGTGTCATGCCAAAAAAATTGTTTTTCTCAAATTAAGTTTATATCTTTCACACTTTCGTCACCAAGATGCTACTACGCATAGAAATGTGTAAATAGTTTTTAAAAATGACCGTATAAATGACCATGCGTGACTCAGCCATAAATGTCACAAGATTAGACTCACAAATTATCAACTAATAATAAATAAATGACCGTTCATTGGCCCACACTCGTTCAATCAAACCATAAATGTCAGCAGCTAGGTGCATTACTGTCGAGAAACATGGCAGATCAGCTGAAATTGACATTTTACATTTGACATTCTTCCGCTGTATATCCTTTTCCAGTATTTGTTTACATTAATATCACACGTCGATGTGGTTGTGGTTGGTAATAAAATGATAAAATATCCAGTGAAATTAAGACCGATTTCCGCTTAAATATTTTTTTGTGAAACGGCCTATTGCCGAGCATTTTATATGCGCTACCCGCTGTCCTAATATTCGTGCAATGTTCTGGCCGATAGCCCTATACCCATCAATATGTTCCACAAGAAAAACAGTGTAAAATACTCCCCAATTGATAAGACGGAAGATACAGTACATGAACAGGAAACTCTAGAGTTCGAACCGATGAAGCGCAAATTTTGTACCCCGTCATGTCTCTGGTCTTCAGTTTTTACAGGGGCCCTCATAGGAACCTACTACATACCATCAGTAGGGCTTACATTTTACCAAAGATGGTTATTACAGGTACTACCCTGTTAAATCATAATTATTAGGTCTTAATATTATAAACACTATTCACTGGGCTATTAATTGTTTATGTGATATAGAAGGTTAATTAGTTGAGTCATTATGGTATTATCACATAATTTTGAATCATAATTCCTTAATTAATATTAGGTTTTTAATTTGCCTTCCTATTTAATTTTACTTTCCGTAAGACAAAGTCTGTAGAATGTGTTGTTATATTCATTGTTCATAAAATTAATTTAAGGTTTATTTTTATAATATTGAAAATAACAATAGATTATTATTCAGATTTGTCTCTTTGGTTTAAATCTAATAAGATTTTGAAAAATGTTGTCTTATAATATGTTATGTTAAATGAAAATCTTGTAATTTATTGTACTTCAGTTGTTAGCTACATGTAGCTCAAGGAACAATCATTTAGGTGGTGTATATTTTATGTAATAACTCTTCATCATGTGAATATTAATAAACTAAAAACTCTAATATTTGCAGAGGTTTCCATTTCCTTTGCTGACAGTACTGGTCCATATGATTGTGAAATTCTTGTTAGCGGCCTTGGTGAGATTGTGTTTGATAAAAAAACAGAATAAGCAAAGGGTCCTTCTGGGATGGAAAGACTATGTGCTGGCTGTAGCCCCGACGGGTGTATTTAGTGGAATAGACATTGGATTTTCAAACTGGGGACTGGAGTTGATCACGGTATCTTTGTAAGTATTTTTAAAAAAGAAGTAGATACAGAATGGAATTATATTTAATTATTAAATCAATATCAAAATTCTGTACTTGAAACGTATTGATGTATGATATTCATCCAATTTTAGACCACCTTTATGTAACCTGTAGTTTTGAAATTTTATTCATACTGTAGAAAATAATTATTAACGTATTCACTTTCATCTGGTTCATTTTCAAATTTATTTTTGATATAGTAGTTTTTTTTTACACTATAACATTATCTAACTTTCTGTGTTAAAACTATTGTGAACTATATATAACATATATCTAGATGTATATTAATAATATTATTATTTTTAGGTACACAATGACCAAGTCTACTACAATTGTGTTTATTTTATTTTTCTCAATTTTATTCAAGCTGGAGAAGAAGGTAAACTTTATTTTTTACAGTTTATGAGTTGGAACAAATACAAATAAGTTGTTATTTTAGGAATAAATAAGGAATATTTTTTTTTAGTCATGGAGTCTTTGTGGTATCGTCTTCATGATAACTGCAGGTCTTATACTTTTCACATACAAATCTACTCAGTTCAATTTCCTGGGATTTGTTCTCCTGCTAATAGCGTCCATTTCAAGCGGATTAAGGTGGACTTGCATACAATTATTACTTCAGAAATCCAAAATGGGTATGACAAACCCCATTGATATGATCTACCATATGCAACCCTGGATGATTGCTTCTGTGTTGCCATTTGCTTTATGGAATGAAGGTATTGTTGCTTTTAGTTTTTGTAAATACATATCAGGGTGAAAGAATTCTTGAAATTAAACAATATTTGAAAAAGACATGAAAATACATCAATTTAGATTTTAGGTTTCCTATATTTTAGTAACACCTATTTGTTTCTATGTTGACATCTGTCAAAGTTGTAACATATATTTAAATTTTTCAAATGGCATGGTGAGTAATTTGATAACTTTTTCAAAAGTATTTTCACTTTGAGTACTTCTACCATAAAATAAATACTTAATGATGCCATAAAAATGCAAGAATTTTATTCCACCTTAAATTAACAATATGTTTTATTACTCTACATCAGGGGTGCTCAAACGGTCGATTGCGAGTGCTTTTTGAGTAGATTTCGAGAAGACATTTTTTTTTAATAAGTAGGCACTTAACTAAACTACAAAAATTTGTTACGTTATAAAATAACACTCTGCTAGCGGCAAAGGAACGCGCGATACTTGTCAAAGAAGCCGCGTTTTTTATTCTTGCTGCTTTTCTACAAATTTCGCGCCGCCCGCGTTTGACGGGAACATTCGAGACTTTCGTTCACGCCGATATAAATATTGCGCCTGCAGGAATTGGAGTCATTCTGAATTGCAACTTGAAGGCAATACTATGTCGATATGAGTTTATTATTAAATAGTACAAAATGACTGCAGTGAAGAAATCTAAAACGTATCATTTTAATAACGATTGGGAGGAAGAATTTTTGTTTTGTATGGTGAAGGATAAGTGCATTTGTCTTATTTGTCGTGCGTCAGTTGCAATACCTAAGCTTGGTAACTTAGAGAGGCATCATAAAATGGTTCATAAAAACTATGAAAAGGATTTTCCCCCACAGAGGAAAACGAAAAGTACGTGATTTGATATTTTGTTTGAAAAAAGAACAAACAATGTTCACAAAACCAGACAAACAATCAAAAGCTGCTACGATCGCGTCATTTAAAATATCTCATATATTGGCGAAACACAAGAAACCATTCGAAGATGGATCGGTTGTGAAGGAAGCATTTATTGAAGCAGGTGAGACTTTATTTGAAGATTTTAAAAATAAAACAGAAATCATTATTATTATTATTGTACTTGTTGTCTCACAGTATTCTTGTGGTTGTATTTTATACTGACGGGATTATACCAAGTCAGTACAAAAGATAAAAATAAAAAAAGGAAATGTTGTTGGAGTGAGACCTGTTACTGATATTACGAGAGGAACAATGATGACTCTTTCCTGTTTCCACAGCCTTTTTGATTCCATTGCCAAGTTGGTGTATTTGGCGATCTTCTCACTGTATTTCGCTTGGATGTTCTCGTCATTGGGGACAGCCATGTCAATTAAATAAGTGATTTTCTTTTTTTTGGATTGAAAGGTGATATCGGGTCTATTTGCGAGGATTGTTTTATCTGTGTGGATGTCAATCTCCCAGTAGAGCTTGTAGTCTTCGTTTTCAAGTATAGATGTTGGTGTATAATGGTAGTAAGGGTCTGTGTTCTCCGTTAGTTTGTATGTTGTAGCTAATGCTTGATGAACGACCTTCGCTGCTGAGTTGTGTCTCGCGGTGTATTCAGTTCTGGCCATTATTCTACGTCCACTCGTTATGTGATCGATCTTTTCTCTCTGCTGGTCACATCAAATTCAAATTTCTTTATTCGTGTCAGTACAAAAAAAAGTTTACACATGTCAAACAGTAGAAAATACTAAATATTGAATATATACATACACATCCATACAGAATTGATAATTTTTTTTTTTTTTTTTTTTTTTTAAAATATAAGTATACATACAGATCCATATAAAATCAACATGAAAGATACATACATATATTGCTAAAATTAAGTTAAAACTAAAATAAAATACAACACAAACATTGACATCTTAGAAAATCACACTATAAAATACACGCAGAATCTAAAAATTCGTCCACTGAGTAGAATGCCCCCTGGAGCAACAACTTCTTCATGGAGCTCTTAAAAACTAAGTGGTGCCTCCCTCAAGGAAGTTGGAAGTTTATAGAAAAGTTTTATACCCAAATAGTTTGAGCCATTTTGACACCTTTTCAGACGACAGTAACCTGTGACTAGGTCACCTTTACCTCTTGTATCATATTCATGGACATCAACATGTCTTCTATATCCTGTTAGGTTTTTTTTAACATACAATAATGTTTCCAACATGTACAGGGAAGGTAGGGTTAATATGTTAACATCACAAATGTGTCCCTGCAATCATCCCTATATGACAAACCACTAACTACCCTGATAGCTTTCCTCTGGAGACCAAAGACTCTCGAGACATCCGAAGCATGACCCCAAACGATGATTCCATAAGACATGTGCGACTGCACGAGGGCATAGTATGCCTGCAGCAACACATCCCTGGTTACACAGTGAGCAAGATTTCTCAGGACAAAAATGTTTGAATTTAATTTATTACAGATGGAATTTATGTGGTTGTGCCATCGCAGCCTAGGGTCCAAGTTAACACCCAGAAACCTCACATCATACTCAATTTCCTCGCCAGAAAGTTGTCTCATGGAAAATGTCACATTGTTGGTTTTTGCTACGTTCAGGAATAGCATATTAGAAGAAAACCATGTCTCAGCTGCTCCTTGTGCCTCAAGGGTCCTCATTTGAGACAGTTGTTTATCTTGGTGTTTGAAAGCTATTGTCGTATCATCGGCAAAGAGTGTCCAATGCACCTCAGGGTGAGCAAGGGGCAGATCATTGATGTAAATAAGAAAAAGTAGAGGACCGAGCACCGATCCCTGAGGCACTCCAACTGTTACTGGTAGGACATCCGAATCACCATCAGCAAGTCTCACATGTTGAGTCCGGTTAGTCAGATATGAGGCGAGCAGGTTGATACTACTACTGCACAAATTATATGCTCCCAGCTTCCGCAGCAAGACATCATGGGGGACACAATCAAATGCCTTACTCAGGTCACAAAATACAGTAGAAACATACTCAAGATGTTCAAAAGAGTCCTCTATGTAAGAAACTAAGTCCAGGATACCCAAACCAGTATTCCGCTCCCTCCTAAAGCCAAATTGGGATTCTGAAAAAATGTGTTTAGTTTCAAAGTAGGTTGCGATTTGAGAAGCTAAGCATTTCTCAAACACTTTTGAAAGTATTGGCAATAGTGAGATTGGTCTATAGTTTGAGGCATCCCCAGTGCTACCCTTTTTGTGTATTGGTGCCACAACAGCATGTTTGAGGCAGTCCGGAAAAACGTCCTTACAGATACACAAGTTTATTAGTTTTGCAAGCGGAATATAGATCAAATTATTTATTAGTTTTAGTAGGGGGACATTTAGATCAAAGCAATCACGACTTGCTTTATTATTTAGTTTATTAATTATATCTCTAACCTCAATGAAAGTGACTTCTGAAAAACAAAAACTTTGGTTGATATTAAAATTTTGACTATTTATGTGTCTGAGCGGATCTACATCCACTAGGACAACAATGTTCTTGTGTATTTCATTAGGTATGTTAACAAAAAAAGTGTTAAATTCATCTGCCGTGATACTAGATACACCCGACAGCCCATTGGAGCTTCCCCGATGTTCATTAATTATTTCCCACATGCATTTCGTGGGATTACTGGAGTTTTTTATTCTGGTGTTGTTGGAAATTAACTTACAATCAGTAATGGCACGTTTATACATTAAGCGATAAGAATTTCTTTCTTGTTTTAGACCTTCAGTATTAAAAGTTTTGCACAAGTCATTGAGAAATTGAAGATTTTCCCTCATTTCCCTTAACTCATTGGTAAAGATAAAAGTGGTTCCCCTTTGTTTAGGCTTTAGTATTAGTTCCCTTTCTGGAAAAGAAGATTTTAAACTATCCTGTAAAATTTCAGTAAACAGCAAAAATTTTGTATTTATGTTAACATCTACGTCATTAATAAAACCCCAATCAACTGACTCTATCAAATTATAAAACATAAGTCTACCTTTTTCAGTAAATGGTCTTATCAACTTGTTTAATTTTGTCGTGTCATCTGGTACGGAACACCTCAACTGTACCTCCATTGATTGACCCAGATGATCTGAAAAACTATTCCGAAGCAGACTTATCTTATAGTCCCCAGAAAAAATATTAGTAAAAATATTGTCAAGACAATTCGACCCCCTTGTTGGATCTAAAATTGTCGGATTAAGTCCATATGACAGAAGCAAACTACACATGTCAGCACTCCTCTTATCGTTTGTTCCAAAATGTACATTAAAATCACCTACTATTATTATTTTATCTCTTATATTTAAAAGTTCAAGACATGCTTCAAGGCGCTCTAAAAATGTGTCAAAACAACCCGAGGGGGTCTATAAATTGTTACTAGATTAAGATGAAAATCCTTGATAAAAACCCCACAAAATTCAGAGCATTTCTCAATGCTTAGTTTACTAACCTCTGTTAAAGGCAAATAATTGAAGTTGTTACCAAAAGTTGCTACTCCACCGCCTCCACTCAGTTTACGGGAAAAGCCGCCAACAAAGGGAAGGTCATTAATCTTCACTGTATTTATCTCATCATCTCGTAACCAGTGTTCGCTTATACAAAGCGTGTCGGGAGATTTGTCCAAAAGATATGTTTCCAGTTCTGGTATCTTATTTCTGAGTGACTGCATGTTGAAATGGTACAACTTTAGAAAAACTGCATCCTTCATGTTTTGGGGGACTGCAGGCATTGCAGGTTGCGAAAATGGTTAATTATGGTACCTGTAGGCCAGAGGTCTGCCAACATAATGGTCTTCTGCTTCTCCATGGGTACAGTTAGTTTAAAGGAACATTGGTATTTGTCCTTTTTTGTCCATATCTTCTCACAGGAACAGCCATCACCCAGGTTGTGCTTTTTGAGGAAATTTAGCACATTCTCTGCTTGAATTAGTGGGTCCATTCCGGATATAAAAATCCAAGCATGCTTTCTTGCTACTAGTAGTGCGTCTTCCGACTCATTTTTTCCCTTTATTGGTTCAGGTTGACTAGTTCTTTGTACGTATGTATTTCTTCCCGCAGATTTCTGCCTTTTTGACTGGACAGTTGTCCATCCCTGATCTTCTGTGGGTTCCACATTCTTTTCTTGGACTAGATTCAAATTGCTATTTGCAGAATTTACATTTTCTGCATTTTGCGGCAATAGCTCCGATTTCGATGACTTTGCAGAAAATGAAAGTGCTGATCTGTCATTACTGTCAATATTGTCAGATGCAGTAATTGTACTATTGGAGTACAATTTTTCCTTTTCCACAAGGTTTTTAGAACTTTGGATTTCGACGTTGGTAAGAGTGTTTTTTTGTAAATTGCCAACTTCACAGCAGACTTCCTGGCTTGTTGCTACATTCGGTGTCGATTCTTTCGGGACGTCCTTTGCCATGCGCGAAATTTTAGCCACCTCTCCACTTGATGTTTTTGAGCGGGAAAATTTGTTACGTAATGTCATGTTTTCATTTACGTTTGAATCTTTTGATTTTAAAAGATCATATTTTTCTCTCCAGAGATCACAATTTTCTTTTAGCAAGTTGTTTTTTATTTCTAGCTCACCCAAAAGTCTTTTTAGATAGAAAATTTCTATATCTTTATGATCACTGTCCTTAACCTCAACGTTGTTTTCACAGCATTTTAGTCTTGTTTTATCGATGATTTCGATCTTTTCACACCAATCGCGTGTCGCACAGGATTTATGATAGACATTTCCACAATTTACACACACAATGGCACTAGAATATTTTGTTTTGCAGCATTTAAAATGTACTTTTTGCTCCGCGTCGTCTTCAAGACGTTCTCTCGTCGGCGCCATATTTATTTTCTATCTCTACTATCTATCTCCTACACCTCTCGTCTTCAATGGTTGTGTCCTTGATGATGTGCTTTCGGTAGTTTCTGATTGCTATGACTTTGTACTGGATGGCAAGCAGGAAGCTTTCTGTTTCAGGGAACAGTTGCCCTTCTTGTAACCAAGTATATGAAAGCTTTTTATGTATATTGTCTTGCTTTATGTGGTTTCTGTGTCTTCCGTGAAGTGTTTTTTAAGACCAGGTGTTCATTTTTTCTAGTCGTGATTGGATGTGACTGTGTGTGTCTGGTGCGTGGCTGGTTTGAGACAGGTCGAGCGGTGTATAATTCTTGTGTCTGCCTTCACTATTGCCTTGTGGAGGTTAGTTTGTTTGTTGTGGAAGAGTGGTGAGTCTTTCCTTGCATGCGTTGGGATGTAACTTCCTGTGTTTAGTGAATTCAGTGCGTATGAGAATGTGAATGTTTTCTATGTCTGTGTGTGACCATTTAATGATACCAAACGAATACGTAAGAATAGGTATGGCGAAGGTGTTAATAGCTTTCGTTAGATTTCTGGAATTCAGTTTTATTTTTAGTAGCTTTGTGAGTCTGGTTTTAAATTCCGTCTTGAGCTCTGATTTGATATGAGTGTGTTTAATTTTGGTGCTTTGATGAAAGCCCCGTTTCTTCTTTGAGCATGCTATCTATAGTTTCGTTGTTGATTGTTTCCTCTGTAGGGTGGTCTTTCCACTGTCCCTTGTTGATATGAAGTAGCTTGCATTTACTTATACCTAATTCCATGTTGATGTCCATGGCAAACGTTTCTGTGATTTTAAGGAATTCCTTTAGCTGTGCCTTTGTGCTTGCATATAATTTTATGTCATCCATGTACAAGAGATGGTTTATTTTGTGTAGGTTATTTTTTTGGTGTTTAATTTGGAATCCGAAGTTTGTGTTATTCAGTGTGTTTGACAGTGGATTGAGAGAGAGGCAGAACCACAAAGCGCTGAGTGAATCTCCCTGGAACATACCTCGTCTGATGTAGATCTCTTCTGTTTCGATTTGCTCTTTTTGTGTTGTCAAGTTGATTTTAGTTTTCCACATACTCATGATTTGCATAAGAAATTGCCTGATGTTTTTATTGACTATATAATTCTAATACTCTGGTTAGGCAACTGTGGGGTATCGAATCAAAGGCTTTTTTATAATCTGTGTAACCAGTATGAAGATTTCTATAATTTTTCTTGGTTTGTTCCATGATGACGTTGTCTATAATGAGCTGCTCCTTGCATCCTCGGCGGTTTTTCCTGCACCCTTTTTGTTCTTCCGTTAGAATGTTTTTGTGTGTTAGATGTTGTTCTATTCTCCTAGTAATTGTGGCTGTGATGATTTTATATAGGGTTGGAAGGCACGTAATAAGTCGGTAAATTGACGGGTCCTTATTGTCTGAATTTTTGGATTTAAGGTATGTTATTCCTTGGGTGAGAAAACTGGGGAGTGTGCTAGGTTTTAAAATAATTTCATTAATTTGTCGAGTGAGAGCTTCATGTGTGGAGGTAAACTGTTTGTACCAGAAGTTATGAATGTTATCTATTCCAGGACATCTCCAGTTATGCGTGTATTTGATTGTTTCTGCAACTTCTTGTGTTGTCATTGCAAAGTCCTCTTGTGGAGTTTCGGTTCTGACCAAATACTTTTCCAGTATTCTGTGATCTCTTGTTATTATTATTAGTATTATTATCATTATGGTTATTAGATAGTAGGCGGTTGTAACCGATTAACTGCCATTATTATGTCCATGCACTTTAAACTATCCACACTTTATAGTTGTGATTACACCCCAGTACTAACATAATTGTCCAGTCTGTTCTTAAAAGCATTTATACTGGGAGCAGTTACGACATCCTCAGGGAGCTCATTCCACTGTTGGACTGTGTGGTTAGTAAGAAAGTATTTCCTCAAGAGTCTACGACTCTGCTGTCAACTTTAGAGAATGTCCTCGGAGATGTTGATTGGTGTTTCTGTGAAAGAAATTTATGTCACATTTGTAGTGCCCATGTAGGACTTTAAAAGTTTCTATTAGGCATCCTCTATTTCGCCTCTCCTCCAGTGTGCTAAGCTTCAGGGCTTTAAGCCTGTCATCATATCAATGGTCTTACATATGTCTTGTAGACTTTGAGAAATAGTTCCGGTGTCATGTTGCCAAAACATCTACGAATTAGATAGATTGTGCAGTTTGCCCTTTTCACAATGTTGTTTATGTGATGCTCCCACTTCAGATCATGTGAAATGTGGACACCGAGGTCCACCTGTTCAGCGACTTTCTTTAGTACATTATTATCAATATGATAATCATGAAGCGGGTTGTTATATTGAATGTGAAGCACTGCACACTTGCTAATATTTAGCTCGAGCAGCCAATCCCTCATCCACCTCTCCAACTCAGCAAGATCCTCCAACAAACTACCGTGATGACTTGTGGGATCACCTTATATTTTAGTGTCATCTGCATACATACTAGTCATACAAGACATGTTCATTGCTAGGTCGGATACATATATTATAAAAAGGAGAGGACCCAGCACAGATCCTTGCGAAACACCACTAATAACTGTATGCCTTCCAGAGAGCTTGCCATTTATTCTGACTTGGTAATACCTATCTGACAGATAATCCCTAATCTAGGAAGGCAATGGACCTTGGATGCCAAAATGGTTAAGCTTACATAGAAGAAGTATTTAAGGGAATGTTGTCAAATGCTTTAGCAAAATCGAGGTAAATCACGTCCATTGGGAAGTGATCCTCTAATGCCTTGGTCCATAGTTCCAAGTTAGACAACAGATTGGATGTTACTGACTTTCCCTTAAGAAAACCATGTTTGTTAAGCACAAGTCCCTCATGGTGCATCTGAAGTAATTCTGTGATTTCATTAGCAATGATCTCCATACACTTGCCTGGTATTGATGTTAAGATAAAGGGTCTGTAGTTTTCAGCCAGATGCTTGTCTCCTTTTTTATATATGGGGATTACCACAGCACCCTTCCAAATCTCAGGCACCCTGTCACAATTGAAAGACTCAGTCATCGAATCAGCAAGGATGCTGCATAAAGTTGCTCGGCAGTTTTTAAGCAGGACGGAAGACACATTATCAGGTCCAGGACGGGCAGAGCTTTTAAGGCGTTCAATACCTTTTCCACTTTTCCAATGGACTCAATTGATGGTATAGAGTAACTGGTCGCTGGAAGTTGTGGAATATTTGAGGTGTCCCCATGAATTAACACTTTGTCAAACTGTCTAGCGAAAACCTCAACTACCTGGAGCGGCTCGGACACAAGTTGGCCGCCCTCCTTTAAAACGAAGTTCTGGACTCTGGAGTCAAGGCAGCTGTTTATGTACTGGTAAAATCTTCTTAGACCTTGCTCTAGGAGACTACTCTTATATGTATTTCTAGCCCTTCTCAACGCTGTGGAGACTTCGTTTTTTGAAGCTTTGTACAGTTTGTAGTCACACGCCCTGTTAGTGTTTCGATTGCCAAAGTCGACTTTTTCGATTTATGAGTTTAATGTGTGTCTTTGAGATCGATGGTTTGTTATATGTCTTCTTAGGATGCTGCAAGGGGATGTATGTATCTGAGATCTCAGTTAAGAGGCTTTTTGCAGTTTTGAAAATGTGAGATACTGCTATCAGGCACCCACTGTGATATGAAGTTATTTATTGTGTTATAATCGGCCTTCCAATAGCTTTTGCGTTCTTGTAGTTTCCTTGTAAGTGTTGTTAACATAAGCTGAGTGGTGGCTAATATAGTCACATGATCACTTTTACCAATTGGAGGAGCAGCCTCCACGCCTGTCATAAGTCTCTCATCAGACACCAAACATATGTCAAGAAGGGATGGGTCAGTACCCTCTCTAAACCGCGTGTTAAAATTTACCAACTGGTACAGCACCGATTTTTGGTAAGCCCAAAGAAACTCTTCAGCAGAGGGATTATGTTTTGTCACTTGACCCAGGGTCCAGTCTATCTCAGGATAGTTTAGATCCCCAAAAACTATTGTAATATTAGTATCACTTAATTCAGCAAGCATCTCCAGAATTTTATTGTTTTCATTCACTGAGCAATTGGGTGGTCGGTATATGCATCCTAGTAATAGATGTCTGCTATTAGAGAACTTCAGTTATCTCGTCCGACTGTCACAAGGCGTATTGAAGTCATGAGTCAGGACATGGCAGATAAACTAAAAAATGATATCATGGAATGTACATACTTTTCTTTACAGTTCGACGAATCCACCGATATGACAGACACTGCCCAGCTGTGTATTTTTATTCGGATAGTATTCAATGACCTGTTGGCTAAGGAAGAATTTTTTACAATCATTCCTCTGAAGGGGAAGACCCTTGGCGAAGATATATATATGACGTTCGTGTGCATTACAACCAATGGAACACCAGCAATAACTGGAAACAAAAAGCACGAGCTGATGAAGATTTCCCTTCATTTTTTCAATCCATTGCATTATACATCAACAAGTTTTGTGTTCAAAAGTGTTAAACACGGAGGAAATTATGGACATTACAACAAAAATTGTGAAGTCCGTGCGTGCACGTAGCTTGCAACGGCGGCTCTTTAAGTTGCAATTGGAAGATAGGGAGTCAGCTGAACACACTGATTTAGTTCTTCACACGGACGTCAGGTGGTTGAGTCGCGGAAAATTCCTAGAAAGGTTTCAAGAATTATTGCCCGAAATAACAGCTTTTCTAGACGAAAGAGGTGATGACACTCAGAGGTTGAAAAACGAAAAATGGCTGATTGATTTGGCATTTTTGACTGGCATCACACTGCACTTAAATACCATTAACTTGGAGCTTCAAGGTAAAGGCAAAACTTTTATTGAGATGATTAGCGCAGTAAATGCATTCAAAAGTAAATTGCAACTTATGATAGATCAACTGAAAAGAAAGGATCTGAAACATTTTCCGTCTTTGAAAGCAACGATTCCTCAGATGAATTACAGAGGCTGAATTATCAAATATTTTGGGACAATTCGAAATGCGTTTTTATGATTGTAGTAAATTGGCAAATGTAGCATCTTTTATGAGGTATCCTTTTTCATGTAAAAACATTGAGGAATTAGCTACTGAAATAGCAAGTCAGTTTAATATGGACTCATGTTCTGTTGAAAATGAGTTGGTGCAGATTATATCAGATATACATCTCAAAGTTACAGCATCTGATACAAATTTCTGGTGTTTTATATCTGAAGGTAAATATCCGAATCTAAGGCAAATCGCCCTTCAACTGACAGCAATGTTTGGGCCAACTTACTTGTGCGAGTCTGCATTTTCTGAAATGAAGATAATTAAGTCAAAATATCGCAATCGACTAACTGACGATCATATGTCATCATGCTTGCGATTAGCACTCAGTGGTTACGTACCATCTTACGAAAAGTATGCTGAGGACATGCAGTGCCACGCGTCAACATCCAAAGTCACTCCTTAGTTAAGTTTAACACCATATGTAACTTTTGTTTTGTAGCAACCAAGAAACTCGCAATTTTGAATAACTATGATTTTTTTCATTGATATTGTAGAGAAGAATCTAACTAAACCTAACCCAAACCTTGACTAAAATAATGTGTATTGTGTAGAAGGCTAATATCTATATATGCTACGGTACACCCTACGTAGGTAGGTAGGTAGGTAGGGTGTATGTATCGTGTATGTACAACAACCCTGCATCACACATACTTGCAGCCTCTCACAGTCGATCGTAAGTAGTCTAAAAATATTGATGTAGATCACCAGCAGTTCAAATTTGAGCACCCCTGATCTACATGGTTACCAGCATGTCACAATAGACAATGGTCTCAGTTTTGAAGTTTCTTATTTTCAATTATTCAATTATAACCAAATTAATATCATATTTAGACATTTATTTAAATTATGCAAAATAAGTTCAATATTTACTTTCTTTTATCTCAGAAATGGTTGGATTTTATTCCCTAATTTATTCCTGTTTTTATCTAAAGATTTATTTTGCCATTTAGATATTTTTTTTGTTATAAGTATCCCAAATTAACATTTTTTTTACCCATCATATTTTAGGGTTTGATGTTATTCGAAGCTGTCAGGTGTTTGGTTTTATGGAGCTGCACAAGTTTTTGATGCTGTCCCTAAAAGTATTATTGGGTGCATTTATTGCATTTTTTATGGAATTTAGTGAGGTTACTTTAGTTACTTATACGTCAAGTTTGACTCTTGCCATTGCAGGAATATTTAAAGTAAGTATCATCAGTACCACAGTTACTGAATGATGTAACATCAATAAAATCCTTCTACAAAAATTTGATCATGTATATTCCTGGGTAAAACATGTGTGTTAAATAGGGTTATAATGATAAGATCTGTCGAATGTATCGAATAATAATTATATCGAAGCCAAAAAGTCGGTGGCGTAACTACAAATTTTTGGCCCCCCCGTTTTCAACGCTTGTACCATTGCGATCAATAAATAGTACTACAACAAAAATCTCTTGGTCTATTGTACAATATATTCACACAATATTTTCTGTCAACCTAAAAACTCAATGTCACATAATTTTAACCTGAAAAGTCAATGCCATATAGTTTTTAAAACAATGCCATTAACAACCAAGTAAAAATCGATTATCTAGGGACCCTGTAACGTGAAGAAAAATAATGGAGGGTGATTTTTTCACAATTACAATACTATAGAGCCTTTCCAAGCAGGATGTCAACCAATGACGTGAAAATCAGATCTGACTGTATCACCTGTAATTTACATAGAAAACTCCTTGAACATTGTCTTTCATTGCTACATAATAGTTTTCACCAATTACATATTATATTTCATGTATCTTTAATGTTTAAGCGGTAAAGAAACTAATCAACAAAAACTGCATATTTAGATAAAACTTAGGTGGCCACGGAAGCGTATGTTTTTAAATGCCAGTGACGGTATTTTCTTACAGTTTGGAGACTTTTTCGAATTTTTGTGAAATTTAAAGGCAGTACAGGTAAAATTTTATTACCTGCCTGTTTTTTTTCTTTATGATTCCCCTGGTTCCGTCTGTAATACAAATTAGAGATTTTTTTAGCTCAATCCAAAGAAATACTTATTTCCACAATTTTCTGTTTAGTTCTTTACTCAAAATAAATACCAGAAAAATGGATGTAATTTTTATTTCACTTTCCGGGCATTCTCAAAACTGTCACTTTTAAGTTTTAAAATGTCCCGTCTGTAATATATTTCGCCTCGAATCGGAATCTGCCATGAATGCACCATTGTTGACAATCTTAATCAAGATTGCCTTGGAAAAAAGTTGACAACTAGTATGCCTGACGTGCATTCCAAATTATTTAATTTAGTTTGAGTACGTGTCATTAGTGACAGATACTTCCATACTTCATTTCGCCTTGTGTTTTGGAATTGTGTCTATCTAAGCATTTTACAAGTGTTTTTAAATGGATAAAAGTGTTAAAAAGTAAGTAATTGTACCCATTTTATATGAAAATAATAGTTGTGGTAGTTTAGAGTAACTTTACAATTCCTATTTTTGTTTGTCAAATTATGACGTCAGCACTAAAGACGCATATAGTTAAAATTTGAATATTTTTATAAAAGTTAATAACATTGTTGTAGATAAAGTATAGTATTCAATTCGCAATAATGCCTACTTATTATTCAACTCGGATGATTTACTCACCTCGTCTTTGGCTCGTAAATTTCATCCACGTTCAATAATAAATTTAAAAAAATAATAATAAATAAATAATAAAATAAAAAGCACTGTATTATTTTTAAAGTGTATTAAAAGAACACTGTTATTTCAATTCAAATAGGTATAGCACTTTTTTCGGTCGTTGCGGTTAGTATGTTGAGCACTTTAGTTATTGGACAAATATTATTTTACTCTGAAATACCACAACACGCTTAATAACTCTTAGTAGATTTTGTGGGCACCCTGCACAATTTTTTTTGTAGGGGAGTGTCAGCTTCGAAGCACCCACGGTGTCCGCGCCTATACAATATTTTCTGAATTTTTTTCAGAATAATGGCTGAGAGAACAGCTAAACAGAAAGAAAACGTGAGAAACGCTGTAAGAAGGTACAGAGAGAGATTAAATGAAGATCCTGAAAAGAAAAAGGCTATTCGAACACAGGATGCTGAGCGGCATAGGATTGCTAGATATTTGGTAGCTCAAGAACTTAAGAAAAAGGAAAATGAAAGTAAATTAATTCAAAAAAGGGAAAAGGAAAAAGAAAGAAAACGCAAATATAGAATGAAACTAAAAGCCGTGCAACGAAAAAATGTGGAAGACATGAAAAAACAAATACACGTGCCGTCAAACGATGGAAAAGGCCATGAAGAAAGTTAAGTCTGCGCTTCCTGAGTGTCCCCAACGACGTTCCTACCTCGTACAGCAATTATATCAAGAATCATTTGGCTCAATGAACAATAACCCGAAAGATTCAAAGCGAGAAGACAAGCAATAGAAACTTAATAAGTGAAGAAGAAGTCGCCTGTGCATCTCAGTTCTTCTGCAGAGATGATATCAGTCGTCAAGCGCCGGGGAAAAGAGATTGTAAAAGCATTAAAAATTCGATCACTGGGCTACGTGAAACCTATCAGAAACGCCACATGATGATGACTATTAAGGAAGCTTTTGAAGTGTTTAAAAAGGAATATCCTCAGGCCAAAATGCGCCGATCCACATTCTATACATTGAAACCTAAATATGTTATGTTATCATCTCAAATGCCACATAACGTCTGCGTTTGTCGATATCACGCAAATTTTAACAACCTGATTAAAGGAATTTGCAAGGCCGTTCCTAATTTTCCTACAAAAGGCAAGGATCTTCTTGAAAAGGTCACCTGTGATGTGCAAAATGAACATTGTATGACCAATAAATGCTTGGAATGTGATTCTAGCTTAGAAGACTCTCTGATCCCGCTTACCTATTTTGACAGAATGGAAGATATTTTAGTTACTTTTGATGAATGGCGCACTGTTGATGGTCGAGTTCAGAATATCAGTACAACAGGATCTTTATCAATGGCGCTGACAAATCTTGAAGCTCAATTACCTAAATTTAAGACACACTGCCACGTCAAACGTTTGCAGGAAGCTTATTTTGAACATTGTAAGCAGAATTTGACAAATGAAGAAATTGTTCTACAAGTGGATTTCGCAGAAAATTATGCGCTGATTTCTCAAGATGAAATTCAAGCCGCACATTGGGCACATAATCAAGTTACGATCTTCACAGCCGTGGCATGGTCTTGTGAAGGGACTGATTCTTTTGAACTGGTTAGTGATGATTTGACCCATGACAAATATTGTGTTTTTACATTCTTGAAGAAAATTGTTGCTCATTGTAAATCGAAAATGAATTTGAAACGTTTAATTATATTCTCGGACGGGTGTACTGGTCAGTTCAAGAACAAATATACTATGTCAAACATTTGTTATTTTGAACACGATTTGTTCTTATCTAATGTTAAATGGAACTTTTTTGCGTCATCGCATGGTAAAGGAGCTGTAGATGCGATTGGTGGTTTGGTAAAAAGAGTTGTCTGGATGGAAGTCAAGGGTAGGCGTTCTAAAGTAACAAACGCTACAGAATTTAGCGAATGTGCAAAAGAAAAAATTGGAAAAGTTAGCGTAATTCTTGTTCTATCAACCGAAATCGATTTGGACCGAGAAGTTTTAATGAAGAGATGGTCTCAGACTCCCAAATCTATACCAGGAATCCAATCAAGCCATCATTTCAAAAGAATTACTGCTTCCGAGCTGCTCCATAAGAAAGTCGTAAGCTCTGAGGAGTTTTCATTACACAAATTATAATTTTTTAATAGTTAATGATTTTTTAGAAAAAGAGTGCTCATAGGCAGTTTCAGATTACTCGTCTTCATTCGGACTACTTAGAGTTTTCTAGACTCAGAGCAGAGTGCAAGAGACTAACCAGGTTGGCTTATAGGGATTATATATACAATGTTGAATCGGCCTTAAGAACAAATGTTCGCAAATTTTGGAGCTTTGCCAACTCTAGGAGGAAGGTGCCTGGTATACCTGGTGAACTCACTTATAATGATAGAAAGAGCAGCTCTGGAATTGAAATTGCAAACCTCTTTGCTGACTTTTTTTCAAGTACTTACTCCAGCAACTCGGGTGATGTATCTAAAATTGTTTTACCTCCTTATAATTATAATAACAATATCTCTTCCCTTAATATATGCATTTCAGATGTTTATACTAGATTAAATAATCTGGATGTCCGTAAGGGCCCTGAACCTGATGGAATCTCTCCATGTTTACTCAAACACTTTAGTTTTATCTTAGCCAGACCCCTTTGCTTTATCTTTAATCTATCACTTAGTTCTGGCTGCTTTCCTTCTCGTTGGAAGATTAGTTTTCTTACCCCTATTTACAAATCAGGTGACCGGTCAAGTGTTACAAACTATAGACCCATAAGCATTTTGAGCACTATCCCTAAATTGTTTGAGACTTTTGTTTGTGACCACCTTTCTTCCATACTGGGTAAGGACTTGATCAACCAACAGTATGGGTTCCGCCCGGGGTCTTCGACTGAGCTCAATCTGCTCACTTACAGTAATTATTTGTTGAAGGCCTTGGAGAGTGGGTGTCAGGTTCATTCCATTTACACTGACTTCTCCAAGGCTTTCGATCGCGTTAATCATAGAATATTGATTCACAAACTGAGGGCTCTGGGTGTCGGTGGTTCTCTTTTGGAGTGGTTAAATAGCTACTTGACTGGTCGCCTTCAGCGGGTTCGCGTTCAGGGTTACACATCTAAAGATATTGAAGTTCAATCCGGTGTTCCACAGGGATTCCCATCTGGGGCCCCTGTTATTTAATGTATTTATCAATGATATTCAAGAATGTTTTCACTTTGGTAACTTTGTTCTTTTTGCAGATGACCTTAAACTCTTTCTAAAGGTGCTTAATAGGGATCATTGTGAACAGCTTCAGTCAGATCTAAATAGATTTGTCGCGTGGTGCGGTGCCAATTGTATGGACTTAAACGTTTCTAAATGCCACTGGATTGTCTTTGGGCATGGGAAAAACATAACTAACTTTCCTTACACCATCAAGGATGTTCCATTGAGCTCTGTATCACAGATAAAAGACCTTGGAGTTGTTTTTGATAACCAGCTCTCCTTTGTTCACCATGTGATGTTTATCACAAGCAAATCACTGCAAATGTTGGGTTTTGTCAGGAGATGCTGCCATGACTTTCACAATCTATAAGCCATCAGAACTTTGTATTGTGCCCTTATCAGACCTCATCTTGAATATGCATCATCTGTATGATCACCTTGTTATCAAGTACATATAAACGCCATTGAGAGAGTTCAAAGGTCATTTCTTAGATTTTTAGCATTCAAATCTGGCCAGCCCCAAGTTCTGAGTTACAATATTCTGCAGCAGGAATATCATCTTAATTCACTATCATCACGTAAAACATCGCACGACCTTAAGCTGTTTTATAAAATTTTGAACGGCACCGTGATGTGCCCATCCTTACTAAATGAAATAGGTCTTCACGTACCTTCTAGGTTAACCCGTTCCGCGCGGCCATTCTGGGTACCTTTTCACCGAACTAACTATGGCCAGAACTCTTATTTAACTAGATATTCAAATTTGGCCAATGAGCACTCTTCTTCTTTGGACTTTTTTAATTCCCGCACAGTCTTTCTAAAAGGATTGAATCGTCTTAATTTGTAATATAGCCTTTGTGATTGTATTTTGTTTCTCTGTTCAAATGTGATAAAGTGACTAACTGTTAATGTGTGTATTAATTTGCATTTTGTAATATGTATATAATCTAAACATTTTTTCTTTGCAATGGGCTATATGCCCGTGGGAATATATAAATAAATAAAATAAAATAAAAATTGATAAATAAAATTTCTTCGTAATAAATTTTCTGTTTATTTTTATTTAATTTATTTTAAAAAATAAATGGAAGTTATTGTCCCGTCTGTAATGTCCCATCTGTAAAATTTTAACATTTTTTTTTCTGTTCCTTCTTTATCATATAAGACAGTTGTGGCTACAGTGAGCCCTGCCTGACCATATAAACCGCCCTACAAAAAATTGCTGCAAGTCAGTTTTTAACTTAGCAGAATTTTTAAAATTTTGTGATGTAAATTGTTACACGGCGCAAAACCTGTCCCATCTGTAATACAGATTCAAAAATGGTTTGCCTCTAAACTAATTAGTTTTTCTTTCCGAAGTAAGTGTTGTGTAATAATTCAGCTCGTGTGCTAATCGCGTGTTCTTAGTAGCGAGGCATCCCTTCAACTCATTATGAATAATATGTTTCTAATGTTCGTATTTTTGTACGATTTGTCCCATCTGTAATAATGGAAAGGCTCTATAATAATAGATTTCGGTGGAATTATAAAATCGGCCTGCTTCCTAATTTGCCTAAAGTTTCAATGCCAAAGACGACAGAGCTGTATTAAAACGGGTTTTTTTTATTGAGGTTAAGTTTTTGTTGATGATGATTTCAACACAATAGTGAATTTCGAAAAAATACCGTTTTCGATTTCCAAAGCTTTGCGTGAGCGATTGCGACTTCTTGTGGATTTGAACAGACAAAATCCAAATTTAGTTCCCGCGGAAACAGTGAGGAAGTACAAGAAGACATACCGCAATGAGATTTCAAGATCCAAAGTAACTGCTCACGATAACTTCATTACTACCGCAGCAAATCCTCAGTCTGCCATGTGGCAGGTTATTAAAAACAATCAGCCATCCATCCCTTTTACTTCTTCAGAAAGCTTGAATGCTCAAGCAATCAACAACTATTTTTCTGATGTTGCTAATTTGCTTGTTCAGTCTTTACCAGCCTCCAATAACCATTTCTCACAATACCTTCAACAATGTAGAGAAAATTGTTCTTTTAATTTCAATCAAATTACCTATAATGAAGTTAGACAGGTAATTGGTGACTTAAGAAATACTAGAGCTACGGATTGCTACAACATAAATACTGGAATAATAAAAACCTTAACAAATGTGATAATATATCCCTTTACCAGGCTTATAAACCAAGCCATAACACTTCAGGTTTTCCCCAAAGTACTTAAAAAAGCAAAAGTTGTCCCTATCTTTAAAAATAAGGGCTCTCCAGACGATCTCACTAATTATCGCCCCATCTCATTACTACCCATTCTATCCAAGGTGTTTGAGTCCATCTTGAAAACACAGATTACAAAACACTTCGAGTCAAATAACCTCTTTTTCCAACAGCAGTTTGGTTTCCGTAACAAAAGGACCACTGCTCATGCTATTGACTGCCTTGTAAGGCATGTAATTGAGGGTTTTGAGAATGGCTGCGATACTTATGCCTGCTGCTTAGATCTTACAAAGGCATTTGATTGTGTTTCTCACAACATCCTGCTGAAGAAACTTCCTTATTATGGTTTTCAGCCAAAGAGCATAGCTCTCCTAAAATCATATTTATATGATCGAAGCCAGTTTGTCTCTTACAATCAAGTCACATCTATGGGTAGTGCAGTCAAGTGCGGTGTGCCCCAGGGCTCTGTGCTTGGTCCTGTGCTCTTTTTGATTTACATTAACGACCTTGCCAATTTCCAATCAGGGGGAAACCTAATTTTGTTTGCTGATGATACCACCACTTTCACCTCTTATCTTCCTTCGCAGATTGAAAACTCATGCATCTCTGAAACTGCATCACACATTGAAGATTGGTTTGTCACTAATAGACTGTGTATGAATGCTGGCAAAACCCAGTCAATTAATTTCACTTTGGGTAAAGGGAGAAATGATCATGGACTTTTGGGAGATTGCTCTAAGGAGGTGAATTTTCTGGGGGTAACTCTAGATACTGTTCTGTCATGGAAAAACCATGTGATGCACCTTGGTGGGAAACTATCAAGGTCCACATACTTGATCAGGAACCTGAGTAAGTGTGTATCTACTGGGACTCTTCTGGCAGCCTACCATGGCTACTTTGGCTCTCTCATGTCTTATGCATTACTAGAGTGGGGTCATTCTCCACATGCTAAGTTAATTTTTAAACAACAAAGAAGATGTGTAAGGCTTGTAGCAGGGCTGAAGTACCGGGATGACTGTCGGCAGAGTTTTATTACATATAGGTTAATGACTCTTCCTTGCATTTACATCTTGCAGTGTCTTTTGTATGTCAGACAAAACCTCCAGTTTTTCGCCTCACATCACGATGTTCATGACTATCCGACACGGCATGGCACTAATCTCGTAATTAGCCATCTCCGCCTCACTAGGGCCAGGGTGGGCACTAACTATTATGGTCCAAGGTTTTTCAATTGCTTACCCTCTCATATAAGAGCCTTAGAGGTGAACACCTTTAAGTACACCTTGAAAAAATATCTATTGGTGAACGCTTTTTATACTTTTGAGGAGTATTTCAATAGTGGCTTCCACTTTTAGTTTTTAGTTTTTGTATTCTTATTACTTTTTTTTATAAATGTCTGTTTCTAATTGTAATTTATTAAGATAGGTACATTTAAAACTTTTTAACTACTGACTGCTGTACATCAGTTTTCTACTTTTTTTGTTAATTGTTAGGAAGTGTTATTGCATTTTGCCTTTAGAAAAAATTGTTTTTGTGTTGTTTGTTTTTTTTATTTTTATTTTTTTTCTTTTATTTTACTATATTATTTTTAAGGATGTTTTAGATAAATTTTATATAGTACTGTGTTTAAATCAATATGTTTCTTTTATAATACTTTATCCTTTATTTGTATTTTGACTTGTGTAAATGCAATTTTATTGTGTATTGACATCAATAAAGATCTATCTATCTATCTATCTATTTACAGTTTCTGACATCACGCTATGTTGCCAGATTTCTATGGCACAAAAGTACCTGGGGAAAAATTATTTTAAGAACAACACTAAAAAAATGATTTGGGCTTTCTAATATTTTTGTTCTTTTTAGGAGGTATTTATTTTAGCATTAGCTGTCGAAATGAACGGAGACATGATGTCGCCAGTAAACATGGCTGGTCTGTTTATATGTCTCTGTGGTATTTCAGGTCATGTGATACATAAAATTAAGTCCACTCCTCAGACGAGACAAACAGGTAAGCAATGCAGTTTCTTAATTTTTTCAATGAGGATTAATTTTTTCAATGAGGACTAGTCCAGTTCAACATCTCTTTCATTTCTAGACCCTCCTTCGTGTATTAATTAAATATTGGTTTATATTAATTAGTGTATAAAATAATATATTTTTAAAAAGAATTAAAAATATGCTTTAATTTCATAAAACAAATATGACAGTACGAAAGCTTTTACAGCTGGAGTAAATTTAAATTGTGCATGAAAAAAAGAATAATTTACTACCGAAGAAGATAAGAAATGTACATGAAAAAAGCCAAAAACGAAAGACTTAAGTGACAATGTAAAAATGGATGTTTGTAATGCAATTTACGATTTATACACATCAAAAACTAATATAAACCTTCAAGTTTTAAAAGAAGCTTTAAAAAATTGAGGCATATTAGAAAATATAATTATAGAATACTTGTTCCAATTTTGAAGCGTGCTTAAAATAAGTAAATTTTTTTATTAATTATAAGACAAAATTTGATATATAAAAATCGGTAAAATGACTTTAATAGAAACTCGGGGCTAACGAAAGATACAGGCTAAATATATATATATATATATATATATATATATATATATATATATATATATATATATATATATATATATATAATGTATATCTATATATTTAAACAATTAAGTATAACGGCACGTATTAAAATTATTGAAACATTTAGTTAAAATAGTACAGTACATACCTTGAGAAAGATGTTATTTGCCTTGCTTGGAGGTGTAGACGTAAGTGATACACTGGTTAAAGAATTCTATTGTTTTTTTTTATATATATATAATTAATTTTTTTGATTATATTTACATTGTAGAGACTATTGATGGATACAGGTTGTTTTAAAAGTATTTGTGTGAGTGTGACAGTATACAGTATGTATTTATGATTGATGGAAATAGTTTATAACAATTGAATTAAATTAGACTGTGATATATTTGGCTGAGATTGTCAATGTCTTTCCCAGCCAAATATATCACAGTCTAATTTAATTCAGTTGTTATAAACTATTTCCATCAATCATAAATACATACTGTATACTGTCAGACTCTCAAATACTTTTAAAACGACCCGTATCCACCAATAGTGTCTACAATGTAAATATAATCAAAAAAATTAAATGATATATATAAAAAAAAACAATAGAATTCTTTAACCAGTGTATCACTTACCTCCACACCGCCAAGCAAGGCAAAATAACATCTTTCTCAAGGTATGTACTGTACTATTTTAACTAAATGTTTTAATAATTTTAATGCGTGCCGTTATAACTAATTGTTTTTATTTTTTAGCTTGCATATATACACTTTCTGTATTTAATTTTTAGATGTGCAGAAATAAATATTTTGAAAAAGCCTCAAATGGACAGGCGAAACGTCAATTAAAGTTTTTTTGTTTCAATCCACGAACCTAATCCCAAGAAAGTACTTGATATTTATAAATTGTATGGTTCAAGAAGAGAAATATATATATATATATATATATATATATATATATATATATATATATATATACTTAGGAGATTTTCTTGGGTTTTTGGTCTGAAATATCTTTTTGAAAAATAAAACTTGTTTATTCTTTGGAAATCGTTTTAATTTGTTTTTTTTTTCTTTTTTCCCAAACGTTTCGGCAACATGCCTTCATCAGTGGATTTTAATACAGGTCACTAAAACTAACAAACAATGCTGTTTTGGATTCTTACTTATAAAGATGTCTACTTTTTTTTTTGTTTTGTGTAAGAGGATAAAAATGTTCCTTTATATACATATATATACATACATAAGTACACCCCTGCACAGATATATACATATATACAGAAATTTAATAAACACATATAACCTAATTAATATTACTTTTTTTTATTTTTAAAACAAAACGTTCAAATTGGATATTTAATTATACTATAACTCACCTAAGAAGGTAAATTTTTTTAATCCATTCACAAATGGGACATATACACTTAAAATTTGTTCTACATATATGTGACAATACAGTATATACATACTTAAAACTACTGACTGACTGAAATTAAAATTTCGTTTTGCTGCTGTTGCTCATCATATATATTGTTTTTATTGGGTTAAAAAACAAGGTGTTTTATATTGTTAGTATTTTGGTATGTGGAACGAGCGCATTTATTTTATATTTTTGTAATTAGTGTATCTATTATTATTTCATTTAAGATAAAATGTAGAAAATTGAACAATTTTTTTATTTTTGCAAATTGCCATTTAATTTTAAAGTTTAAATTTAGATTTACGAGAAAATTACAGAATATATGCAGTTATTTTATTACGTTGTAATATATTTGGTTTAAGTTTTTAATTTCCGTTTTGTCATTAATTGAATTTTCGTGTTTTTTAATGTACATCATTTCTAATAATTCCCCTTTTTTCTGATTTATTTCAGTTTTTAAGATTTGTGTGTCCTTATAATTAAATTTATGGGATGTTTCATTTTCATGTTTCGTTAATGAAGTTTTATTTTTTATTTTTATTTTTTGAGGTATTGTGTAGTCTGACCGATGTATACTCCAGGACAGCCTTTACAAGGTATTTTATATATGGTGTGTGTTTTTTGATTGGTTGGAGTTGGGGTTTTGAGAGAACTAAAAAATTTTTTTTGGAAGGTGTAACTTTTGTGGCATATGGTTATATTATGTTTATCAAAAATAGTTTTTATATTTTCTGAAAGGCCTTGTGCGTAGGGGATTGATAGAAACTTATTTTTATCTGTATTTTTTTCGGTTGATATAATTTGATTTGGGCTGTTTATTTTATGCAATCTAGAATTAAATATAGAGTTAATTAATTTTTTTGGATAGCTATTTTGCATTAAGATATTTTTAGCTTTTCTTATTGCTTGTGGTTGATATTTTACATTGCTTAATTTTATTGCTCTATCGGCTAGCCCGATAATAACTGATTTTTTTTGGTTCATTGGATGTTGAGAAAAATAATTTACATATCTGCCTGACCATGTGCTTTTTGTATACCATTCTGTTTCGATAATGTTGTTCTTATTATGTAATGTCATATCTAGAAAGTTTATTTGAGAATTGTTTTCAGTTTCGATAGTGAATTTCAGCTTTTCATGAAAATTGTTAAAGGCGTTTAAAATATAATTGCATTTATCTCTGGGAATTAAGGTTATACAATCATCGACGTACCTATAGAAGAATGGAAGAGGAATATCTAATTTTTCGATTATATTGCGTTCTAACTCCTCCATAACTAATTGTGCAACCACACCAGATATAGGGGAACCCATTGCGCATCCCTCTATTTGTTTATAAAAATTATTTTTGTACATGAAAAATGTGGACTTTAAAGTTAATTCGATAGCAATTAGAAATTCTTCCATGGGTATATCTGTAAATTTTTTAATTTCAGACTATTTTTTTTTTTATATATATATATATATATATATATATATATATATATATATATATATATATATATGTACATATCAATGTATATATGTATATAACCTGTATTTTAGACTGAAATTTGAAGAAATCGGATAAGTAGTTTTTTAGCTATGCCGCGAACAGACAGACTGACGGACAGACATACCTACAGACAGACGGAATTGAGAAAACATGTTCTCCGCCATCTAGGGACCCTTAAACGTAAAGATCTGAAAAAATCTCATGAGGGAAATAATAACTAATTATCTTGGGTTTTTAACAAAAGTGTATAATATTTTTGCAAAATAAAATTTTTTTGTTATCACAATACAAAAAAAACAATTTTTCTTTGCACAGGGGTGGCCTGCATTTAAATAATTGACACAGTATAATGGTTAGATTTTTAGGTCAAGGGGGCTCATTATTTTTGGTGATTGATAAAAGTCTCATTTTCATTAAGTGGCTGTATAAACAGAACATATCCTGATTGTTCCACTGATTCGAACCGCCTTCCGACTTTATTAAGGCGCTTGCCATTTTGTGTATTTTTGTAAATTTTAACCAAATACATATTTAGCGAATTTTCTTATTTAGTCCCTCGGCATTTAATATATAAAATAATATTAAGTGGCTATCTTAATAATATTGCGTAATATAATAAAAAAAAAACTATTTTCTTTCTCCCTGTATATTTGTAAATAGCCCATCGAGATTTAATAGCTCGATAAAAGAATCACACAACATTTTGGTATTCACTGTGTTTTATGATTTGATTCATGTTGGTGACCTTTGGACCCGCACGATAAGACCGCATTCGACTATACCAACGGACCTGTTAGATGGCATCCACGATCTCCAAATCTCTCAATTTTAGATTTTTTTTATGGGGCTATATACAAAATGAAGTATATAAAACATGATGTGACGGCATAGCACAACTTCGAAAGGCAATTGATTTAGCCTTTCGAAAACTGGGAATGAGACCAATAGTTCTTTTTAACGCTATTATGCTATAAAACTGTTGTTGCAACTGTTATTAAAAAACTCTATAGGTATTTTTATATAAGAAGATGCCTATATGCAAAGTATCCAATTCTTCTTTAGCAATATTTTCAATTGTTTATTATTATTATTATTCATGGCTTATTATTAAATTCTGGCATTTTGAAAAAGTAAAAAAAAGACAAATTTTATACTCTATAAATATACAGGGTGTTCCATATAAAAAATTAAAGTAGGGTCCGATAACTTTTTGGCCTGACCTTGTATACTAATTCCGAAGACGGAATTCTACGGGAAAAGTTATATAAGAAACAGTTTTTACAATTTCGATAAGTTATCTGATTGAGTTGAGATACTAGTTGGGATACAAGGGGTGTCTGAAAATGCAACACTTTCAATTTTGATAACGGCAACTTTAGTTTTACGAAAAAGTTGCACACTGGACAAGTTCCTATCTATAAAAATAACGCATATACCCCGCAAAAGTACCCAAAATGGGACACCCTGCACTTACCTTAAATTTTATTGATTTCAAAATTGTTTTTTTTTACTTGCATTGTTTTTAGGTCGGGTATACGAGCATGGAGATGAAAGATATGAACTCGGTGAAACTCTCATTGAGGACCTCAAATCAGACGAAAGCGATGATGAGAAAAGTGATACCCAAGTATTATTCGACATATTAGGTCGTGAAAAGCGATATAGTTTTTAAAAGGGTATGCGTTTTTGCATAGACATTTTCAGATTTACTTGCAACGAAAACTAAATTTGTGTACCAATTTTATAAAATTTAAAATTTAAGATAACTTAAAATCTTGGTGGGGCTGGTTTCCACCTTGTGTCAAATATGTATCTGCGCATGTGTGTTGTATGCACCTCCATTATTTTCTATATAAAACTGATTGTATGTATTATTGGCAATACAAGTTCTATTATCTCAGGAAGGGTTATGCCGTGATCACTAGTGGTCGTTGATGACTGTCAATAGCTTGAATTATCGAAAACAATCGGTACTTTTTTAACACAATTACTAGTTGGTGATAGTAATTTTTGGATGCAAAGTGATACTTTCCCGCACGCAAAAGCAGTTAGCTTTAAGTGCGGGAAAAACACTTTGCGCAAGTGTTAGGAACAATATAATTTTTTTTTTTTTTTTTTAAATTAAGGACGTAGCCGATGCACGCATCGGACAAGTGGTCCTTCTGAAACGTACACTACAGAATGCTAAACATTCTAAATGGTACGGATTCGTAAACAAGGTCAAAATAAAAAATTGATACACAAATACACATTTACAGACAAAAAAAAAATTACAAAGGAATACATAAATCCATATGAATACGAAGTGTAAAAAACCTCACAAAAGCAATCCATTTAGCTGCAAAGTGCTAAGTCTAAAGATGTCATATTCTGCGAAATGACGATTGTAATTACACACTAGTCGGTCAATAAATGCGCCAGACCCATAATTTGTACGGTGGTATCTTTCAAAGAATAGCTGAGGTTGTCTTGTTCTTCTAATAAGTACCAGAAATGAGACCGACCCCAACAATATTTCACAATCAGTGTCTCCATTTATTAGCTTGTGTAGAAAGACAAGAAGTGCCTTACGTCTCCGAAACTCAAGGGTTTGAAGGCCGCATAGAAGAGCTCTAGTGTTATACGATAGATCCTGATATGGAAAATTAAATTTATATAAGAGGTATTTCGCAAATCTATTTTGTACTTTTTCAACTCTATCGTTATGGCACTGGTATGATGGACTCCATATTGTTGAACAATACTCCAAAACACTCCGTACCAGTGAGTAATACAGACAGACAATTGCTTTGGTGTCCGTCACATGCCTTGTATTCCTTTTTATAAAGCCCAACAATCTAAAACCCTTGAGTACAATGCTGTCAATATGCAGATTAAATGTTAGTTTGTCATCAAAAATAACACCTAGGTCAGTGTAAGAACTAACAACCTCTAGTGTTACATCATGTATGAAGTAGGAGGAGAGAACAGGATTAATGCGTTTGTGAAAACGGAGCACTTTACACTTGGATATGTTAAGATGGAGATAATTAGTGCTGCACCAGTTGACGAGTCTTCCAATGTCAGATTGCAGTGCATTTGAGTCAGTGTAAACGGGAGCAAAAAAATTTTAAATCGTCTGCATACAAAAGACACTTGGACGCTCTAAAGCAAGATACTATGTCATTTATAAAAAGTAGAAAGAGCACTGGACCAATATATGTGAACCCTGTGGGACACCGATGTCACAATAACCTCCTAGAAACTGAACCACAAATGTTGACCTGTTGTCGACGATTAAACAAATAAGATCTGATCCACTCCAAATAACTTCCAGAAAGACCAATTTGCTGCAATTTTAATAATAAAAGCTGATGACAAACACTATCAAAAGCCTTGGATATGTCCGTGTAAACAGCATCAATCTGTTGGCCAGCTTCGACAGATGTAATTAAGTAATTTTGGAACATCGCAAGATTTGTAGTAGTTGAGCGACCGCGATAAAAACCATGTTGCATACTCGTAGTGTTTCAAAGACTCAAATAAATGATCAGTGATAATTGCCTCAAACAGCTTTGGGATATGTGAAAGCAAAAGAGATACCTCCTGTAGTTCTTTATATCGCTTTTATCACCGGATTTAAAGATCGGCATCAGTGTAGAAAATTTCCAAATATCAGGAAATGAACCTAGATTAAAAGATCTTTGAAAAATTACACATAGCGGTTGAGACAACGACTGACAGCACCTTTTCAAAAGAGATAGTGGGAATTCCGTCAGGACCAGCCCTCTTAGAAACATCAAGGCCATCTATTTTAGTGCAGATTTCTGCCTCTGTAAAAAAATGTCGCTAGTAGTTTCCCTGAAACTTACGGGACTGATCTGACTAAAATCTAAAATTTCATGGTGTGAATAGCAGGACTGAAAATGGGCTGCAAAGGCATTAGCGATGTGATTTGAACCCATAATTTCTTCACACGTCATAATTCATAACACTAGGCATACCAAGTCTCTTCTTAAATTCTACGAACAAATGACCAAAGAGTGCTTGATATTTTCCGGAATAAGTAATTCAGTTTGCGTGACATATGTAAGATAGCATGTCATGGTTCGAAACTTTACTTCACGTCGTATGTCTGAATAGGCCAGATAGTCAGCTTGTTGTTCCAGTCTTTTATACCTCTTATGTAGGCGGTTCTTTTGTCAATAAGCCCTCTCAATGGGAGGTCAAACCATTTTGGGTACTTGCAGTCAACCATGGTTTTCTTGGGAACATGAATATCGATTCCCCGAAGCAAAACCTCATAGAAGGTTTCAACGATCCTGTTGATGTCAGGAGATGATAAGAAAGACCAATCCGATTGCTTATAAAAAAGATTGAGTTCATGGAAATTCGCTTGATGAAATTGATATACACTTACTTGATTGTAACAATTCAATTAAGCTGGATGGTAAGGGTCAATATTTACTAGGGGTAGATTAGGAGATGAAATGCGAACATTAACAAAGTCATCAGCAAAAATCAAGTCTAAAGTTCTACCCATGTGATTGCATAAAGAATTAATTTGTTGCAATTCTAGAAAGTTCATTGACACAATAAGAGTTTCAGAGGCCAACGATGTTAAAGACCTTGGAACAAGGGTATCGTCTTCATAGATCCATTCCACTGAAGAAAGGTTAAATCCCCAGAAATTACCAATACCAGCGACTCGCAGGTATTGCCAGAATGACTGATAATACTCCAGGCTAGAATTGGTGGAAATATACACATCCTAGGACTAATTTTGTGTCGCCAGCGTTCACCTGAACCCAAACATCGTCAAACTCTAGATGAATAGGAGTAATAATCAAGGATGCCTGAAAACAACAAGAAACTGCAATCAACACGCCTCCGCCGCGCTGGCATCCCAGTTCTTCATACGGAAAACCATATATTTATGTTTAAACATTTCGTAGCTACTAATATCTCCATTAAGCCACGTCTCGGTAGAGAAATTACTTCATAGTCGCAAGACAAAATGCTTAGAAATCTCGTCAGTCTTTGTGCGTAGTCTGACATTTGATAATACATTTTGTTCGTTGATAGCAGAAAAATTCGAACCTTCATATAGTTCCTGCTTTGCAGAGAAGTTGGAGCATTATTCATAGTCTGAGAACGAGCACTGGGATTTATGTGATCAGAATTAGACGTACAAACGTGTTTCACAGACCCAACAAAGTTTGAAAAAATCATCTCGCAAGCTCAGCTTTCACTAGGAAATAGTTATACCTCTCTCGGTTGTGACTCTGGACGGAATGTAAGGGATATGTTGATAATTTTTAAAGAGACATTGCAAATGAAAGTCGTCCTGTTGAATAATCTTGTTAAGTACTGGACGATTCATCTGAAAAGGCGGACCACAAACAAACAAACTGGTTCCGTAGAGTTTCCAGAAGACGAAGCAAAGCCTGTGATCTTCTACGAGTGTTACAAATTTTACAAACTTTTCACCTATTTATAGGTAGGCTTTAAGCACAGGTAAATTATAAAAAAAAACCTTAAATAAAGTAGAAAAACTTTTTAT